>CATKUP010000704.1:0-86000 GCA_949786385.1 Onychomys leucogaster
TATGGTCCGTGTGTGTAGGAAACACAGTTCTTTTGTTCTGAGCACACTCACATTTCCCTCTGTATTAGAGACTCTAGAAAGCAAGAGCATGCTTCTTGCTCTAAAGCAGAATGTGTTTCATGGATGAGGACTGTGCCGTGTGTTTCCCTTCAGAAACTGAGTTAAATCCCAGAAGTGTGTCTTCCTACAAGCAAGACTTAGTTTCAGGTAAACGCAGTCACTTTTCAGCTCAAACGAAGCTACATTGTTCACAAAGCTCACAAGTTTCTCCCTCTTAACTGAAAAGCATTGGATGTTAGAGGACCTGTGGTTTGTATCAGTTTCAGAAACAGAGTTGAACTAGATATGGTCTGTGTGTGTAGGAAACACAGTTCTTTTGTTCTGAGCACACTCATGTTTCCCTCTGTATTAGAGACTCTAGAAAGCAAGAGCATGCTTCTTGCTCTAAAGCAGAGTGTGTTTCATGGATGAGAACTGTGCCGTGTGTTTCCCTTTAGAAACGGAGTTAAATGCCAGGCTCTGTGTCTTTCTTCAAGCAAGACTTCGTTTCAGGTAAACGCAGTAACGTTTCACCTCAAACAAAGCTACGTTGTTCACAAAGCCCACACGTTTCTCGCTCTTAACTGAAAAGAATTGGATGTTAGAGGACCTGTGGTTTGTATCAGTTTCAGAAACAGAGTTGAACTAGATATCGTCCGTGTGTAGGAAACACAGATATTTTGTTCTGAGCACACTCACGTTTCCCTCTGTATTAGAGACTCTAGAAGGCAAGAGCATGCTTCTTGCTCTAAAGCAGAATGTGTTTCATGGATGAGGACTGTGCCGTGTGTTTCCCTTCAGAAACTGAGTTAAATCCCAGAAGTGTGTCTTCCTACAAGCATGATTTAGTTTCAGGTAAACGCAGTCAACTTTCAGCTCAAACGAAGCTACATTGTTCACAAAGCTCACACGTTTCTCCCTCTTAACTGAAAAGCATTGGATGTTAGTGGACCTGTGGTTTGTATCAGTTTCAGAAACAGAGCTGAACAAGATATGGTCCGTGTGTGTAGGAAACACAGTTCTTTTGTTCTGAGCACACTCACGTTTCCCTCTGTATTAGAGATTCTCGAAAGCAAGAGTGTGCTTCTTGCTCTAAAGCAGATTGTGTTTCATGGATGAGAACTGTGCCGTGTGTTTCCCTTCAGAAACGGAGTTAAATGACAGCCTCTGTGCCTTCCTACAAGCAAGACTTCGTTTCAGGTAAACGCAGTCACTTTTCAGCTCAAACGAAGCTACATTTTTCACAAAGCCCACACGTTTCTCGCTCTTAATTGAAAAGAATTGGATGTTAGAGGACCTGTGGTTTGTATCAGTTTCAGAAACAGAGTTGAACTAGATATCGTCCGTGTGTAGGAAACACAGATATTTTGTTCTGAGCACACTCACGTTTCCCTCTGTATTAGAGACTCTAGAAAGCAAGAGCGTGCTTCTTGCTCTAAAGCAGAGTGTGTTGCATGGATGAGAACTGTGCCGTGTGTTTCCCTTCAGAAACGGAGTTAATGCCAGAAGTGTGTCTTCCTACAAGCAAGACTTCGTTTCAGGTAAACGCAGTCACTTTTCAGCTCATACGAAGCTACATTGTTCACAAAGCTCACACGTTTCACCCTCTTAACTGAAAAGCATTGGATGTTAGTGGACCTGTGGTTTGTATCAGTTTCAGAAACAGAGTTGAACGAGATATGGTCCGTGTGTGTAGGAAACACAGTTCTTTTGTTCTGAGCACACTCACGTTTCCCTCTGTATTAGAGACTCTCGAAAGCAAGAGTGTGCTTCTTGCTCTAAAGCAGATTGTGTTTCATGGATGAGAACTGTGCCGTGTGTTTCCATTCAGAAACGGAGTTAAATGACAGGCTCTGTGCCTTCCTACAAGCAAGACTTCGTTTCAGGTAAACGCAGTCACTTTTCAGCTCAAACGAAGCTACATTGTTCACAAAGCTCACACGTTTCTCGCTTTTAACTGAAAAGCATTGGATGTTAGAGGACCTGTGGTTTGTATCAGTTTCAGAAACAGAGTTGAACTAGATATGGTCCGTGTGTGTAGGAAACACAGTTCTTTTGTTCTGAGAACACTCACGTTTCCCTCTGTATTAGAGACTCTAGAAAGCAAGAGCGTGCTTCTTGCTCTAAAGCAGAGTGTGTTTCATGGATGAGAACTGTGCCGTGTGTTTCCCTTCAGAAACGGAGTTAAATGCCAGGCTCTGTGTCTTTCTTCAAGCAAGACTTTGTTTCATGTAAACGCAGTAACTTTTCACCTCAAACGAAGCTACATTGTTTACAAAGCCTACACGTTTCTCGCTCTTAACTGAAAAGAATTGGATGTTAGAGGACCTGTGGTTTATATCAGTTTCAGAAACAGAGTTGAACTAGTTATGGTCCGTGTGTGTAGGAAACACAGTTCTTTTGTTCTGAGCACACTCACGTTTCCCTATGTATTAGAGATTCTATAAACAAGAGCCTGATTCTTGCTCTAAAGCAGAATGTGTTTCATGGATGAGAACTGTGCCGTGTGTTTCCCTTCAGAAACGGAGTTAAATGCCAGGCTCTGTGTCTTCCTACAAGCAAGAAACGTTTCAGGTAAACGCAATCACTTTTCATCTCAAACGAAGCTACATTGTTCACGAAGCTCACACGTTTCTCGCTCTTAACTGAAAAGCATTGGATGTTAGACAACCTGTGGTTTGTATCAATTTTAGAAGCAGAGTTGAACTTGATATGGTCCGTGTGTAGGAAACAAAGTTCTTTTGTTCTGAGCACACTCACGTTTCCCTCTGTATTAGAGACTCTAGAAAGCAAGAGTGTCCTTCTTGCTCTAATGCAGAGTGTGTTTCATGGATGAGAACTGTGCCGTGTGTTTTCCTTCAGAAACAGAGTTAAATGCCAGGCCCTGTGTCTTTCTTCAAGCAAGACTTCGTTTCAGGTAAACGCAGTCACTTTTCAGCTCAAACGAAGCTCCATTGTTCACGAAGCTCACACGTTTCTCCCTCTTACATGGAAAGCATTGGATGTTAGAGGACCTGTGGTTTCTATCAGTTTCAGAAACAGAGTTGAACTAGATATGGTCCGTGTGTAGGAAACACACTTCTTTTGTTCTGAGCACTCTCATGTTTCCCTCTGTATTAGAGACTCTAGAAAGCAAGAGCATGCTTCTTGCTCTAAAGCAGAGTGTGTTTCATGGATGAGAACTGTGCCGTGTGTTTTCCTTCAGAAACAGAGTTAAATGCCAGGCTCTGTGTCTTTCTTCAAGCAAGACTTCGTTTCAGGTAAACGCAGTCACTTTTGAGCTCAAACGAAGCTACATTGTTCACAAAGCTCACACGTTTCTCCCTCTTAACTGAAAAGCATTGGATGTTAGAGGACCTGTGGTTTGTATCAGGTTCAGAAACAGAGTTGAACTAGATATGGTCCGTGTGTGTAGGAAACACAGTTCTTTTGTTCTGAGCACACTCAGGTTTCCCTCTGTATTAGAGACTCTAGAAATCAAGAGCGTGCTTCTTGCTCTAAAGCAGAGTGTGTTTCATGGATGAGAACTGTGCGGTGTATTTCTCTTCAGAAACGGAGATAAATGCCAGAAGTGTTTCTTCCTACAAGCAAAACTACGTTTCAGGTAAACACAGTGACTTTTCACGTCAAACGAAGCTACATTGTTCACGAAGCTCACCCGTTTCTCGCTCTTAACTGAAAAGAATTGGACGTTAGACGACCTGTGGTTTGTATCAGTTTGAGAAACAGATTTGAACGAGATATGGTCCGTGTGTGTAGGAAACACAGTTCTTTTGTTCTGAGCACACTCACGTTTCCCTCTGTATTAGAGACTCTAGAAAGCAAGAGCGTGCTTCTTGCTCTAAAGCAGAATGTGTTTCATGGATGAGGACTGTGCCGTGTGTTTCCCTTCAGAAACTGAGTTAAATCCCAGAAGTGTGTCTTCCTACAAGCAAGACTTAGTTTCAGGTAAACGCAGTCACTTTTCAGCTCAAATACGCTAGATTGTTCACAAAGCTCACATGTTTCTCCCTCTTAACTGAAAAACATTGGATGTTAGAGGACCTGTGGTTTGTATCAGTTTCAGAAACAGAGTTGAACTAGATATGGTCCGTGTGTGTAGGAAACACAGTTCTTTTGTTCTGAGCACACTCACGTTTCCCTCTATATTAGAGATTCTAGAAAGCAAGAGCGTGCTTCTTGCTCTAAAGCAGAGTGTGTTTCATGGATGAGAACTGTGCCGTGTGTTTCCCTTCAGAAACGGAGTTAAATGCCAGGCTCTGTGTCTTTCTTCAAGCAAGAGTTCGTTTCAGGTAAACGCAGTAACTTTTCACCTCAAACGAAGCTACATTGTTCACAAAGCCAACACGTTTCTCGCTCTTAACTGAAAAGAATTGGATGTTAGAGGACCTGTGGTTTGTATCAGTTTCAGAAACAGAGTTGAACTAGATATGGTCCGTGTGTGCAGGAAACACAGTTCTTTTGTTCTGAGCACACTCACGTTTCCCTCTGTATTAGAGACTCTAGAAAGCAAGAGCATGCTTCTTGCTCTAAAGCAGAATGTGTTTCATGGATGAGGACTGTGCCGTGTGTTTCCCTTCAGAAACTGACTTAAATCCCAGAAGTGTGTCTTCCTACAAGCATGATTTAGTTTCAGGTAAACGCAGTCACCTTTCAGCTCAAACGAAGCTACATTGTTCACAAAGCTCACACGTTTCTCCCTCTTAACTGAAAAGCATTGGATGTTAGTGGACCTGTGGTTTGTATCAGTTTCAGAAACAGAGTTGAACGAGATATGGTCCGTGTGTGTAGGAAACACAGTTCTTTTGTTCTGAGCACACTCACGTTTCCCTCTGTATTAGAGACTCTCGAAAGCAAGAGTGTGCTTCTTGCTCTAAAGCAGATTGTGTTTCATGGATGAGAACTGTGCCGTGTGTTTCCCTTCAGAAACGGAGTGAAATGACAGGCTCTGTGTCTTTCTTCAAGCAAGACTTTGTTTAAGGTAAACGCAGTAACTTTTCACCTCAAACGAAGCTACATTGTTCACAAAGCCCACACGTTGCTCGCTCTTAACTGAAAAGAATTGGATGTTAGAGGACCTGTGGTTTGTATCAGTTTCAGAAACAGAGTTGAACTCGATATTGTCCGTGTGTAGGAAACACAGATATTTTGTTCTGAGCACACTCACGTTTCCCTCTGTATTAGAGACTCTAGAAAGCAAAAGCATGCTTCTTGCTCTAAAGCAGAATGTGTTTCATGGATGAGAACTGTGCCGTGTGTTTCCCTTCAGAAACGGAGTTAAATGACAGGCTCTGTGCCTTCCTACAAGCAAGACTTCATTTCAGGTAAACACAGTCACTTTTCAGCTCAAACGAAGCTCCATTGTTCACGAAGCTCACACGTGTCTCGCTCTTAACTGAAAAGCATTGGATGTTAGAGGACCTGTGGTTTGTATCAGTTTTAGAAACAGAGTTGAACTAGATATGGTCTGTGTGCGTAGGACACACAGTTCTTTTGTTCTGAGCACAGTCATGTTTCCCTCTGTATTAGAGACTCTAGAAAGCAAGAGCATGCTTCTTGCTCTAAAGCAGAGTGTGTTTCATGGATGAGAACTGTGCCGTGTGTTTCCCTCAGAAACAGAGTTAAATGCCAGGCGTGTGTCTTCCTACAAGCAAGACTTCTTTTCAGGTAAACGCAGTCACTTTTCAGGTCAAACAAAGCTACATTGTTCACGAAGCTCACACGTTTCTCGCTCTTAACTGAAAAGCATTGGATGTTAGACGACCTGTGGTTTGTATCAATTTTAGAAACAGAGTTGAACTAGATATGGTCCGTGTGTCTAGGAAACACAGTTCTTTTGTTCTGAGCACACTCACGTTTCCCTATGTATTAGAGATTCTATAAACAAGAGCCTGATTCTTGCTCTAAAGCAGAATGTGTTTCATGGATGAGAACTGTGCCGTGTGTTTCCCTTCAGAAACGGAGTTAAATGCCAGGCTCTGTGTCTTCCTACAAGCAAGAAACGTTTCAGGTAAACGCAATCACTTTTCATCTCAAACGAAGCTACATTGTTCACGAAGCTCACACGTTTCTCGCTCTTAACTGAAAAGCATTGGATGTTAGACAACCTGTGGTTTGTATCAGTTTCAGAAGCAGAGTTGAACTTGATATGGTCCGTGTGTAGGAAACAAAGTTCTTTTGTTCTGAGCACACTCACGTTTCCCTCTGTATTAGAGACTCTAGAAAGCAAGAGTGTCCTTCTTGCTCTAATGCAGAGTGTGTTTCATGGATGAGAACTGTGCCGTGTGTTTCCCTTCAGAAACAGAGTTAAATGCCAGGCTCTGTGTCTTTCTTCAAGCAAGACTTCGTTTCAGGTAAACGCAGTCACTTTTCAGCTCAAATGAAGCTCCATTGTTCACGAAGCTCACACGTTTCTCCCTCTTACCTGAAAAGCATTGGATGTTAGAGGACCTGTGGTTTCTATCAGTTTCAGAAACAGAGTTGAACTAGATATGGTCCGTGTGTAGGAAACACACTTCTTTTGTTCTGAGCACACTCACGTTTCCCTCTGTATTAGAGACTCTAGAAAGCAAGAGCGTGCTTCTTGCTCTAAATCAGATTGTGTTTCATGGATGAGAGCAGTGCCGTGTGTTTCCCTTCAGAAATAGAGTTAAATGACAGGCTCTGTGCCTTCCTACAAGCAAGACTTCGTTTCAGGTAAACGCTGTCACTTTTGAGCTCAAACGAAGCTACATTGTTCACAAAGCTCACAGGTTTCTCGCTCTTAACTGAAAAGCATTGGATGTTAGAGGACCTGTGGTTTGTATCAGTTTCAGAAACAGAGTTGAACTAGATATGGTCTGTGTGTGTATAAACTCAGTTCTTTTGTTCTGAGAAAACTCACGTATCCCTCTGTATTAGAGACTCTAGAAAGCAAGAGCGTGCTTCTTGCTCTAAAGCAGAGTGTGTTTCATGGATGAGAACTGTGCCGTGTGTTTCCCTTCAGAAACAGAGTTAAATGCCAGGCTCTGTGTCTTTCTTGAAGCAAGACTACGTTTCAGGTAAACGCGGTCACTTTTCACCTCAAACGAAGCTACATTGTTCTCAAAGCCCACACGTTTCTCACTCTTAACTTAAAAGAATTGGATGTTAGAGGACCTGTGGTGTGTATCAGTTTCAGAAACAGAGTGGAACTAGATATGGTCCGTGTGTAGGCAACACAGATCTTTTGTTCTGAGCACACTCACGTTTCCCTCTCTATTAGAGACTATAGAAAGCAAAAGCATGCTTCTTGCTCTAAAGCAGAATGTGTTTCATGGATGAGAACTGTGCCGTGTGTTTCCCTTCAGAAACGGAGTTAATGCCAGAAGTGTGTCTTCCTACAAGCAAGACTTCGTTTCAGGTAAACACAGTCACTTTTCACCTCAAACGAAGCTACATTGTTCACGAAGCTCACACGTTTCTCGCTCTTAACTGAAAAGCATTGGATGTTAGAGGACCTGTGGTTTGTATCAGTTTCAGAAACAGAGTTGAACTAGATATGGTCCGTGTGTAGGAAACACAGTTCTTTTGTTCTGAGCACACTCACGTTTCCCTCTGTATTAGAGACTCTAGAAAGCAAGAGTGTGCTTCTTGATCTAAAGCAGATTGTGTTTCATGGATGAGAACTGTGCCGAGTGTTTCCCTTCAGAAACGGAGTTAAATGACAGGCTCTGTGCCTTCCTACAAGCAATACTTCGTTTCAGGTAAACGCAATCACTTTTCAACTCAAACGAAGCAACATTGTTCACGAAGCTCACACGTTTCTCGCTCTTAACTGAAAAGCATTGGATGTTAGACAACCTGTGGTTTGTATCAGTTTCAGAAGCAGAGTTGAACTTGATATGCTCCGTGTGTAGGAAACACAGTTCTTTTGTTCTGAGCACACTCACGTTTCCCTCTGTATTAGAGACTCTAGAAAGCAAGAGCGTCCTTCTTGCTCTAATGCAGAGAGTGTTTCATGGATGAGAACTGTGCCGTGTGTTTCCCTTCAGAAACAGAGTTAAATGCCAGGCTCTGTGTCTTTCTTCAAGCAAGACTTTGTTTCAGGTAAACGCAGTCACTTTTCAGCTCAAACGAAGCTCCATTGTTCATGAAGCTCACACGTTTCTCGCTCTTAACAGAAAAGCATTGGATGTTAGAGAACCTGTGGTTTGTATCAGTTTCAGAAACAGAGTTGAACTAGATATGGTCCGTGTGTAGGAAACACAGTTCTTTTGTTCTGAGCACACTCACGTTTCCCTCTGTATTAGAGACTCTAGAAAGCAAGAGCGTGCTTCTTGCTCTAAAGCAGATTGTGTTTCATGGATGAGAACTGTGCCGTGTGTTTCCCTTCAGAAACAGAGTTAAATGACAGGCTCTGTGCCTTCCTACAAGCAAGACTTCGTTTCAGGTAAACGCAGTCACTTTTGAGCTCAAACGAAGCTACATTGTTCACAAAGCTCACACGTTTCTCGCTCTTAACTGAAAAGCATTGGATGTTAGAGGACCTGTGGTTTGTATCAGGTTCAGAAACAGAGTTGAACTAGATATGGTCCGTGTGTGTAGGAAACACAGTTCTTTTGTTCTGAGCACACTCAGGTTTCCCTCTGTATTAGAGACTCTAGAAATCAAGAGCGTGCTTATTGCTCTAAAGCAGAGTGTGTTTCATGGATGAGAACTGTGCGGTGTATTTCTCTTCAGAAACGGAGTTAAATGCCAGAAGTGTGTCTTCCTACAAGCAAAACTACGTTTCAGGTAAACACAGTGACTTTTCACGTCAAACGAAGCTACATTGTTCACGAAGCTCACCCGTTTCTCGCTCTTAACTGAAAAGAATTGGACGTTAGACGACCTGTGGTTTGTATCAGTTTGAGAAACAGATTTGAACGAGATATGGTCCGTGTGTGTAGGAAACACAGTTATTTTGTTCTGAGCACACTCACGTTTCCCTCTGTATTAGAGACTCTAGAAAGCAAGAGCGTGCTTCTTGCTCTAAAGTAGAATGTGTTTCATGGATGAGGACTGTGCCGTGTGTTTCCCTTCAGAAACTGAGTTAAATCCCAGAAGTGTGTCTTCCTACAAGCAAGACTTAGTTTCAGGTAAACGCAGTCACTTTTCAGCTCAAACTACGCTAGATTGTTCACAAAGCTCACACGTTTCTCCCTCTTAACTGAAAAACATTGGATGTTAGAGGACCTGTGGTTTGTATCAGTTTCAGAAACAGAGTTGAACTAGATATGGTCCGTGTGTGTAGGAAACACAGTTCTTTTGTTCTGAGCACACTCACGTTTCCCTCTATATTAGAGATTCTAGAAAGCAAGAGCGTGCTTCTTGCTCTAAAGCAGAGTGTGTTTCATGGATGAGAACTTTGCCGTGTGTTTCCCTTCAGAAACGGAGTTAAATGCCAGGCACTGTGTCTTTCTTCAAGCAAGAGTTCGTTTCAGGTAAACGCAGTAACTTTTCACCTCAAACGAAGCTACATTGTTCACAAAGCCTACACGTTTCTCGCTTTTAACTGAAAAGAATTGGATGTTAGAGGACCTGTGGTTTGTATCAGTTTCAGAAACAGAGTTGAACTAGATATGGTCCGTGTGTGCAGGAAACACAGTTCTTTTGTTCTGAGCACACTCACGTTTCCCTCTGTATTAGAGACTCTAGAAAGCAAGAGAATGCTTCTCGCTCTAAAGCATAATGTGTTTCATGGATGAGGACTGTGCCGTGTGTTTCCCTTCAGAAACTGAGTTAAATCCCAGAAGTGTGTCTTCCTACAAGCATGATTTAGTTTCAGGTAAACGCAGTCACCTTTCAGCTCAAACGAAGCTACATTGTTCACAAAGCTCACACGTTTCTCCCTCATAACTGAAAAGCATTGGATGTTAGTGGACCTGTGGTTTGTATCAGTTTCAGAAACAGAGTTGAACGAGATATGGTCCGTGTGTGTAGGAAACACAGTTCTTTTGTTCTGAGCACACTCACGTTTCCCTCTGTATTAGAGACTCTCGAAAGCAAGAGTGTGCTTCTTGCTCTAAAGCAGATTGTGTTTCATGGATGAGAACTGTGCCGTGTGTTTCCCTTCAGAAACGGAGTTAAATGACAGGCTCTGTGCCTTCCTACAAGCAAGATTTCGTTTCAGGTAAACGCAGTCACTTTTCAGCTCAAACGAAGCTACATTTTTCTCAAAGCCCACACGTTTCTCGCTCTTAACTGAAAAGAATTGGATGTTAGAGGACCTGTGGTTTGTATCAGTTTCAGAAACAGAGTTGAACTAGATATCGTCCGTGTGTAGGAAACACAGATATTTTGTTCTGAGCACACTCACGTTTCCCTCTGTATTAGAGACTCTTGAAAGCAAAAGCATGCTTCTTGGTCTAAAGCAGAATGTGTTGCATGGATGAGAACTGTGCCGTGTGTTTCCCTTCAGAAACGGAGTTAATGCCAGAAGTGTGTCTTCCTACAAGCAAGACTTCGTTTCAGGTAAACGCAGTCACTTTTCAGCTCATACGAAGCTACATTGTTCACAAAGCTCACACGTTTCTCCCTCTTAACTGAAAAGCATTGGATGTTAGAGGACCTGTGGTTTGTATCAGTTTCAGAAACAGTGTTGAACTAGATATGGTCTGTGTGTGTAGGAAACACAGTTCTTTTGTTCTGAGCACACTCACGTTTCCCTCTGTATTAGAGACTCTAGAAAGCAAGAGCGTGCTTCTTGCTCTAAAGCAGAGTGTGTTTCATGGATGAGAACTGTGCCATGTGTTTCCCTTCAGAAACGGAGTTAAATGCCAGGCTCTGTGTCTTTCTTCAAGCAAGATTTTGTTTCAGGTAAACGCAGTAACTTTTCACCTCAAACGAAGCTACATTGTTCACAAAGCCCACACGTTGCTCGCTCTTAACTGAAAAGAATTGGATGTTAGAGGACCTGTGGTTTATATCAGTTTCAGAAACAGAGTTGAACTAGTTATGGTCCGTGTGTGTAGGAAACACAGTTCTTTTGTTCTGAGCACACTCACATTTCCCTCTGTATTAGAGACTCTAGAAAGCAAGAGCATGCTTCTTGCTCTAAAGCAGAATGTGTTTCATGGATGAGGACTGTGCCGTGTGTTTCCCTTCAGAAACTGAGTTAAATCCCAGAAGTGTGTCTTCCTACAAGCAAGACTTAGTTTCAGGTAAACGCAGTCACTTTTCAGCTCAAACGAAGCTACATTGTTCACAAAGCTCACAAGTTTCTCCCTCTTAACTGAAAAGCATTGGATGTTAGAGGACCTGTGGTTTGTATCAGTTTCAGAAACAGAGTTGAACTAGATATGGTCTGTGTGTGTAGGAAACACAGTTCTTTTGTTCTGAGCACACTCATGTTTCCCTCTGTATTAGAGACTCTAGAAAGCAAGAGCATGCTTCTTGCTCTAAAGCAGAGTGTGTTTCATGGATGAGAACTGTGCCGTGTGTTTCCCTTTAGAAACGGAGTTAAATGCCAGGCTCTGTGTCTTTCTTCAAGCAAGACTTCGTTTCAGGTAAACGCAGTAACGTTTCACCTCAAACAAAGCTACATTGTTCACAAAGCCCACACGTTTCTCGCTCTTAACTGAAAAGAATTGGATGTTAGAGGACCTGTGGTTTGTATCAGTTTCAGAAACAGAGTTGAACTAGATATCGTCCGTGTGTAGGAAACACAGATATTTTGTTCTGAGCACACTCAGGTTTCCCTCTGTATTAGAGACTCTAGAAGGCAAGAGCATGCTTCTTGCTCTAAAGCAGAATGTGTTTCATGGATGAGGACTGTGCCGTGTGTTTCCCTTCAGAAACTGAGTTAAATCCCAGAAGTGTGTCTTCCTACAAGCATGATTTAGTTTCAGGTAAACGCAGTCACCTTTCAGCTCAAACGAAGCTACATTGTTCACAAAGCTCACACGTTTCTCCCTCTTAACTGAAAAGCATTGGATGTTAGTGGACCTGTGGTTTGTATCAGTTTCAGAAACAGAGCTGAACAAGATATGGTCCGTGTGTGTAGGAAACACAGTTCTTTTGTTCTGAGCACACTCACGTTTCCCTCTGTATTAGAGATTCTCGAAAGCAAGAGTGTGCTTCTTGCTCTAAAGCAGATTGTGTTTCATGGATGAGAACTGTGCCGTGTGTTTCCCTTCAGAAACGGAGTTAAATGACAGCCTCTGTGCCTTCCTACAAGCAAGACTTCGTTTCAGGTAAACGCAGTCACTTTTCAGCTCAAACGAAGCTACATTTTTCACAAAGCCCACACGTTTCTCGCTCTTAATTGAAAAGAATTGGATGTTAGAGGACCTGTGGTTTGTATCAGTTTCAGAAACAGAGTTGAACTAGATATCGTCCGTGTGTAGGAAACACAGATATTTTGTTCTGAGCACACTCACGTTTCCCTCTGTATTAGAGACTCTAGAAAGCAAGAGCGTGCTTCTTGCTCTAAAGCAGAGTGTGTTGCATGGATGAGAACTGTGCCGTGTGTTTCCCTTCAGAAACGGAGTTAATGCCAGAAGTGTGTCTTCCTACAAGCAAGACTTCGTTTCAGGTAAACGCAGTCACTTTTCAGCTCATACGAAGCTACATTGTTCACAAAGCTCACACGTTTCACCCTCTTAACTGAAAAGCATTGGATGTTAGTGGACCTGTGGTTTGTATCAGTTTCAGAAACAGAGTTGAACGAGATATGGTCCGTGTGTGTAGGAAACACAGTTCTTTTGTTCTGAGCACACTCACGTTTCCCTCTGTATTAGAGACTCTCGAAAGCAAGAGTGTGCTTCTTGCTCTAAAGCAGATTGTGTTTCATGGATGAGAACTGTGCCGTGTGTTTCCATTCAGAAACGGAGTTAAATGACAGGCTCTGTGCCTTCCTACAAGCAAGACTTCGTTTCAGGTAAACGCAGTCACTTTTCAGCTCAAACGAAGCTACATTGTTCACAAAGCTCACACGTTTCTCGCTTTTAACTGAAAAGCATTGGATGTTAGAGGACCTGTGGTTTGTATCAGTTTCAGAAACAGAGTTGAACTAGATATGGTCCGTGTGTGTAGGAAACACAGTTCTTTTGTTCTGAGCACACTCACGTTTCCCTCTGTATTAGAGACTCTAGAAAGCAAGAGCGTGCTTCTTGCTCTAAAGCAGAGGGTGTTTCATGGATGAGAACTGTGCCGTGTGTTTCCCTTCAGAAACGGAGTTAAATGCCAGGCTCTGTGTCTTTCTTCAAGCAAGACTTTGTTTCATGTAAACGCAGTAACTTTTCACCTCAAACGAAGCTACATTGTTTACAAAGCCTACACGTTTCTCGCTCTTAACTGAAAAGAATTGGATGTTAGAGGACCTGTGGTTTATATCAGTTTCAGAAACAGAGTTGAACTAGTTATGGTCCGTGTGTGTAGGAAACACAGTTCTTTTGTTCTGAGCACACTCACGTTTCCCTATGTATTAGAGATTCTATAAACAAGAGCCTGATTCTTGCTCTAAAGCAGAATGTGTTTCATGGATGAGAACTGTGCCGTGTGTTTCCCTTCAGAAACGGAGTTAAATGCCAGGCTCTGTGTCTTCCTACAAGCAAGAAACGTTTCAGGTAAACGCAATCACTTTTCATCTCAAACGAAGCTACATTGTTCACGAAGCTCACACGTTTCTCGCTCTTAACTGAAAAGCATTGGATGTTAGACAACCTGTGGTTTGTATCAATTTTAGAAGCAGAGTTGAACTTGATATGGTCCGTGTGTAGGAAACAAAGTTCTTTTGTTCTGAGCACACTCACGTTTCCCTCTGTATTAGAGACTCTAGAAAGCAAGAGTGTCCTTCTTGCTCTAATGCAGAGTGTGTTTCATGGATGAGAACTGTGCCGTGTGTTTTCCTTCAGAAACAGAGTTAAATGCCAGGCTCTGTGTCTTTCTTCAAGCAAGACTTCGTTTCAGGTAAACGCAGTCACTTTTCAGCTCAAACGAAGCTCCATTGTTCACGAAGCTCACACGTTTCTCCCTCTTACATGGAAAGCATTGGATGTTAGAGGACCTGTGGTTTCTATCAGTTTCAGAAACAGAGTTGAACTAGATATGGTCCGTGTGTAGGAAACACACTTCTTTTGTTCTGAGCACTCTCATGTTTCCCTCTGTATTAGAGACTCTAGAAAGCAAGAGCATGCTTCTTGCTCTAAAGCAGAGTGTGTTTCATGGATGAGAACTGTGCCGTGTGTTTTCCTTCAGAAACAGAGTTAAATGCCAGGCTCTGTGTCTTTCTTCAAGCAAGACTTCGTTTCAGGTAAACGCAGTCACTTTTGAGCTCAAACGAAGCTACATTGTTCACAAAGCTCACACGTTTCTCCCTCTTAACTGAAAAGCATTGGATGTTAGAGGACCTGTGGTTTGTATCAGGTTCAGAAACAGAGTTGAACTAGATATGGTCCGTGTGTGTAGGAAACACAGTTCTTTTGTTCTGAGCACACTCAGGTTTCCCTCTGTATTAGAGACTCTAGAAATCAAGAGCGTGCTTCTTGCTCTAAAGCAGAGTGTGTTTCATGGATGAGAACTGTGCGGTGTATTTCTCTTCAGAAACGGAGATAAATGCCAGAAGTGTTTCTTCCTACAAGCAAAACTACGTTTCAGGTAAACACAGTGACTTTTCACGTCAAACGAAGCTACATTGTTCACGAAGCTCACCCGTTTCTCGCTCTTAACTGAAAAGAATTGGACGTTAGACGACCTGTGGTTTGTATCAGTTTGAGAAACAGATTTGAACGAGATATGGTCTGTGTGTGTAGGAAACACAGTTATTTTGTTCTGAGCACACTCACGTTTCCCTCTGTATTAGAGACTCTAGAAAGCAAGAGCGTGCTTCTTGCTCTAAAGCAGAATGTGTTTCATGGATGAGGACTGTGCCGTGTGTTTCCCTTCAGAAACTGAGTTAAATCCCAGAAGTGTGTCTTCCTACAAGCAAGACTTAGTTTCAGGTAAACGCAGTCACTTTTCAGCTCAAATACGCTAGATTGTTCACAAAGCTCACATGTTTCTCCCTCTTAACTGAAAAACATTGGATGTTAGAGGACCTGTGGTTTGTATCAGTTTCAGAAACAGAGTTGAACTACATATGGTCCGTGTGTGTAGGAAACACAGTTCTTTTGTTCTGAGCACACTCACGTTTCCCTCTATATTAGAGATTCTAGAAAGCAAGAGCGTGCTTCTTGCTCTAAAGCAGAGTGTGTTTCATGGATGAGAACTGTGCCGTGTGTTTCCCTTCAGAAACGGAGTTAAATGCCAGGCTCTGTGTCTTTCTTCAAGCAAGAGTTCGTTTCAGGTAAACGCAGTAACTTTTCACCTCAAACGAAGCTACATTGTTCACAAAGCCAACACGTTTCTCGCTCTTAACTGAAAAGAATTGGATGTTAGAGGACCTGTGGTTTGTATCAGTTTCAGAAACAGAGTTGAACTAGATATGGTCCGTGTGTGCAGGAAACACAGTTCTTTTGTTCTGAGCACACTCACGTTTCCCTCTGTATTAGAGACTCTAGAAAGCAAGAGCATGCTTCTTGCTCTAAAGCAGAATGTGTTTCATGGATGAGGACTGTGCCGTGTGTTTCCCTTCAGAAACTGACTTAAATCCCAGAAGTGTGTCTTCCTACAAGCATGATTTAGTTTCAGGTAAACGCAGTCACCTTTCAGCTCAAACGAAGCTACATTGTTCACAAAGCTCACACGTTTCTCCCTCTTAACTGAAAAGCATTGGATGTTAGTGGACCTGTGGTTTGTATCAGTTTCAGAAACAGAGTTGAACGAGATATGGTCCGTGTGTGTAGGAAACACAGTTCTTTTGTTCTGAGCACACTCACGTTTCCCTCTGTATTAGAGACTCTCGAAAGCAAGAGTGTGCTTCTTGCTCTAAAGCAGATTGTGTTTCATGGATGAGAACTGTGCCGTGTGTTTCCCTTCAGAAACGGAGTTAAATGACAGGCTCTGTGTCTTTCTTCAAGCAAGACTTTGTTTAAGGTAAACGCAGTAACTTTTCACCTCAAACGAAGCTACATTGTTCACAAAGCCCACACGTTTCTCGCTCTTAACTGAAAAGAATTGGATGTTAGAGGACCTGTGGTTTGTATCAGTTTCAGAAACAGAGTTGAACTCGATATTGTCCGTGTGTAGGAAACACAGATATTTTGTTCTGAGCACACTCACGTTTCCCTCTGTATTAGAGACTCTAGAAAGCAAAAGCATGCTTCTTGCTCTAAAGCAGAATGTGTTTCATGGATGAGAACTGTGCCGTGTGTTTCCCTTCAGAAACGGAGTTAAATGACAGGCTCTGTGCCTTCCTACAAGCAAGACTTCATTTCAGGTAAACACAGTCACTTTTCAGCTCAAACGAAGCTCCATTGTTCACGAAGCTCACACGTGTCTCGCTCTTAACTGAAAAGCATTGGATGTTAGAGGACCTGTGGTTTGTATCAGTTTTAGAAACAGAGTTGAACTAGATATGGTCTGTGTGCGTAGGACACACAGTTCTTTTGTTCTGAGCACAGTCATGTTTCCCTCTGTATTAGAGACTCTAGAAAGCAAGAGCATGCTTCTTGCTCTAAAGCAGAGTGTGTTTCATGGATGAGAACTGTGCCGTGTGTTTCCCTCAGAAACAGAGTTAAATGCCAGGCGTGTGTCTTCCTACAAGCAAGACTTCTTTTCAGGTAAACGCAGTCACTTTTCAGGTCAAACAAAGCTACATTGTTCACGAAGCTCACACGTTTCTCGCTCTTAACTGAAAAGCATTGGATGTTAGACGACCTGTGGTTTGTATCAATTTTAGAAACAGAGTTGAACTAGATATGGTCCGTGTGTCTAGGAAACACAGTTCTTTTGTTCTGAGCACACTCACGTTTCCCTATGTATTAGAGATTCTATAAACAAGAGCCTGATTCTTGCTCTAAAGCAGAATGTGTTTCATGGATGAGAACTGTGCCGTGTGTTTCCCTTCAGAAACGGAGTTAAATGCCAGGCTGTGTGTCTTCCTACAAGCAAGAAACGTTTCAGGTAAACGCAATCACTTTTCATCTCAAACGAAGCTACATTGTTCACGAAGCTCACACGTTTCTCGCTCTTAACTGAAAAGCATTGGATGTTAGACAACCTGTGGTTTGTATCAGTTTCAGAAGCAGAGTTGAACTTGATATGGTCCGTGTGTAGGAAACAAAGTTCTTTTGTTCTGAGCACACTCACGTTTCCCTCTGTATTAGAGACTCTAGAAAGCAAGAGTGTCCTTCTTGCTCTAATGCAGAGTGTGTTTCATGGATGAGAACTGTGCCGTGTGTTTCCCTTCAGAAACAGAGTTAAATGCCAGGCTCTGTGTCTTTCTTCAAGCAAGACTTCGTTTCAGGTAAACGCAGTCACTTTTCAGCTCAAATGAAGCTCCATTGTTCACGAAGCTCACACGTTTCTCCCTCTTACCTGAAAAGCATTGGATGTTAGAGGACCTGTGGTTTCTATCAGTTTCAGAAACAGAGTTGAACTAGATATGGTCCGTGTGTAGGAAACACACTTCTTTTGTTCTGAGCACACTCACGTTTCCCTCTGTATTAGAGACTCTAGAAAGCAAGAGCGTGCTTCTTGCTCTAAATCAGATTGTGTTTCATGGATGAGAGCAGTGCCGTGTGTTTCCCTTCAGAAATAGAGTTAAATGACAGGCTCTGTGCCTTCCTACAAGCAAGACTTCGTTTCAGGTAAACGCTGTCACTTTTGAGCTCAAACGAAGCTACATTGTTCACAAAGCTCACAGGTTTCTCGCTCTTAACTGAAAAGCATTGGATGTTAGAGGACCTGTGGTTTGTATCAGTTTCAGAAACAGAGTTGAACTAGATATGGTCTGTGTGTGTATAAACTCAGTTCTTTTGTTCTGAGAAAACTCACGTATCCCTCTGTATTAGAGACTCTAGAAAGCAAGAGCGTGCTTCTTGCTCTAAAGCAGAGTGTGTTTCATGGATGAGAACTGTGCCGTGTGTTTCCCTTCAGAAACAGAGTTAAATGCCAGGCTCTGTGTCTTTCTTGAAGCAAGACTACGTTTCAGGTAAACGCGGTCACTTTTCACCTCAAACGAAGCTACATTGTTCTCAAAGCCCACACGTTTCTCGCTCTTAACTTAAAAGAATTGGATGTTAGAGGACCTGTGGTGTGTATCAGTTTCAGAAACAGAGTGGAACTAGATATGGTCCGTGTGTAGGCAACACAGATCTTTTGTTCTGAGCACACTCACGTTTCCCTCTCTATTAGAGACTATAGAAAGCAAAAGCATGCTTCTTGCTCTAAAGCAGAATGTGTTTCATGGATGAGAACTGTGCCGTGTGTTTCCCTTCAGAAACGGAGTTAATGCCAGAAGTGTGTCTTCCTACAAGCAAGACTTCGTTTCAGGTAAACACAGTCACTTTTCACCTCAAACGAAGCTACATTGTTCACGAAGCTCACAGTCACTTTTCACCTCAAACGAAGCTACATTGTTCACGAAGCTCACACGTTTCTCGCTCTTAACTGAAAAGCATTGGATGTTAGAGGACCTGTGGTTTGTATCAGTTTCAGAAACAGAGTTGAACTAGATATGGTCCGTGTGTAGGAAACACAGTTCTTTTGTTCTGAGCACACTCACGTTTCCCTCTGTATTAGAGACTCTAGAAAGCAAGAGTGTGCTTCTTGATCTAAAGCAGATTGTGTTTCATGGATGAGAACTGTGCCGAGTGTTTCCCTTCAGAAACGGAGTTAAATGACAGGCTCTGTGCCTTCCTACAAGCAATACTTCGTTTCAGGTAAACGCAATCACTTTTCAACTCAAACGAAGCAACATTGTTCACGAAGCTCACACGTTTCTCGCTCTTAACTGAAAAGCATTGGATGTTAGACAACCTGTGGTTTGTATCAGTTTCAGAAGCAGAGTTGAACTTGATATGCTCCGTGTGTAGGAAACACAGTTCTTTTGTTCTGAGCACACTCACGTTTCCCTCTGTATTAGAGACTCTAGAAAGCAAGAGCGTCCTTCTTGCTCTAATGCAGAGAGTGTTTCATGGATGAGAACTGTGCCGTGTGTTTCCCTTCAGAAACAGAGTTAAATGCCAGGCTCTGTGTCTTTCTTCAAGCAAGACTTTGTTTCAGGTAAACGCAGTCACTTTTCAGCTCAAACGAAGCTCCATTGTTCATGAAGCTCACACGTTTCTCGCTCTTAACAGAAAAGCATTGGATGTTAGAGAACCTGTGGTTTGTATCAGTTTCAGAAACAGAGTTGAACTAGATATGGTCCGTGTGTAGGAAACACAGTTCTTTTGTTCTGAGCACACTCACGTTTCCCTCTGTATTAGAGACTCTAGAAAGCAAGAGCGTGCTTCTTGCTCTAAAGCAGATTGTGTTTCATGGATGAGAACTGTGCCGTGTGTTTCCCTTCAGAAACAGAGTTAAATGACAGGCTCTGTGCCTTCCTACAAGCAAGACTTCGTTTCAGGTAAACGCAGTCACTTTTGAGCTCAAACGAAGCTACATTGTTCACAAAGCTCACACGTTTCTCGCTCTTAACTGAAAAGCATTGGATGTTAGAGGACCTGTGGTTTGTATCAGGTTCAGAAACAGAGTTGAACTAGATATGGTCCGTGTGTGTAGGAAACACAGTTCTTTTGTTCTGAGCACACTCAGGTTTCCCTCTGTATTAGAGACTCTAGAAATCAAGAGCGTGCTTATTGCTCTAAAGCAGAGTGTGTTTCATGGATGAGAACTGTGCGGTGTATTTCTCTTCAGAAACGGAGTTAAATGCCAGAAGTGTGTCTTCCTACAAGCAAAACTACGTTTCAGGTAAACACAGTGACTTTTCACGTCAAACGAAGCTACATTGTTCACGAAGCTCACCCGTTTCTCGCTCTTAACTGAAAAGAATTGGACGTTAGACGACCTGTGGTTTGTATCAGTTTGAGAAACAGATTTGAACGAGATATGGTCCGTGTGTGTAGGAAACACAGTTATTTTGTTCTGAGCACACTCACGTTTCCCTCTGTATTAGAGACTCTAGAAAGCAAGAGCGTGCTTCTTGCTCTAAAGTAGAATGTGTTTCATGGATGAGGACTGTGCCGTGTGTTTCCCTTCAGAAACTGAGTTAAATCCCAGAAGTGTGTCTTCCTACAAGCAAGACTTAGTTTCAGGTAAACGCAGTCACTTTTCAGCTCAAACTACGCTAGATTGTTCACAAAGCTCACACGTTTCTCCCTCTTAACTGAAAAACATTGGATGTTAGAGGACCTGTGGTTTGTATCAGTTTCAGAAACAGAGTTGAACTAGATATGGTCCGTGTGTGTAGGAAACACAGTTCTTTTGTTCTGAGCACACTCACGTTTCCCTCTATATTAGAGATTCTAGAAAGCAAGAGCGTGCTTCTTGCTCTAAAGCAGAGTGTGTTTCATGGATGAGAACTTTGCCGTGTGTTTCCCTTCAGAAACGGAGTTAAATGCCAGGCACTGTGTCTTTCTTCAAGCAAGAGTTCGTTTCAGGTAAACGCAGTAACTTTTCACCTCAAACGAAGCTACATTGTTCACAAAGCCTACACGTTTCTCGCTTTTAACTGAAAAGAATTGGATGTTAGTGGACCTGTGGTTTGTATCAGTTTCAGAAACAGAGTTGAACGAGATATGGTCCGTGTGTGTAGGAAACACAGTTCTTTTGTTCTGAGCACACTCACGTTTCCCTCTGTATTAGAGACTCTCGAAAGCAAGAGTGTGCTTCTTGCTCTAAAGCAGATTGTGTTTCATGGATGAGAACTGTGCCGTGTGTTTCCCTTCAGAAACGGAGTTAAATGACAGGCTCTGTGCCTTCCTACAAGCAAGACTTCGTTTCAGGTAAACGCAGTCACTTTTCAGCTCAAACGAAGCTACATTTTTCTCAAAGCCCACACGTTTCTCGCTCTTAACTGAAAAGAATTGGATGTTAGAGGACCTGTGGTTTGTATCAGTTTCAGAAACAGAGTTGAACTAGATATCGTCCGTGTGTAGGAAACACAGATATTTTGTTCTGAGCACACTCACGTTTCCCTCTGTATTAGAGACTCTTGAAAGCAAAAGCATGCTTCTTGGTCTAAAGCAGAATGTGTTGCATGGATGAGAACTGTGCCGTGTGTTTCCCTTCAGAAACGGAGTTAATGCCAGAAGTGTGTCTTCCTACAAGCAGGACTTCGTTTCAGGTAAACGCAGTCACTTTTCAGCTCATACGAAGCTACATTGTTCACAAAGCTCACACGTTTCTCCCTCTTAACTGAAAAGCATTGGATGTTAGAGGACCTGTGGTTTGTATCAGTTTCAGAAACAGTGTTGAACTAGATATGGTCTGTGTGTGTAGGAAACACAGTTCTTTTGTTCTGAGCACACTCACGTTTCCCTCTGTATTAGAGACTCTAGAAAGCAAGAGCGTGCTTCTTGCTCTAAAGCAGAGTGTGTTTCATGGATGAGAACTGTGCCATGTGTTTCCCTTCAGAAACGGAGTTAAATGCCAGGCTCTGTGTCTTTCTTCAAGCAAGATTTTGTTTCAGGTAAACGCAGTAACTTTTCACCTCAAACGAAGCTACATTGTTCACAAAGCCCACACGTTGCTCGCTCTTAACTGAAAAGAATTGGATGTTAGAGGACCTGTGGTTTGTATCAGTTTCAGAAACAGAGTTGAACTCGATATTGTCCGTGTGTAGGAAACACAGATATTTTGTTCTGAGCACACTCACGTTTCCCTCTGTATTAGAGACTCTAGAAAGCAAAAGCATGCTTCTTGCTCTAAAGCAGAATGTGTTTCATGGATGAGAACTGTGCCGTGTGTTTCCCTTCAGAAACGGAGTTAAATGACAGGCTCTGTGCCTTCCTACAAGCAAGACTTCATTTCAGGTAAACGCAGTCACTTTTCAGCTCAAACGAAGCTCCATTGTTCACGAAGCTCACACGTGTCTCGCTCTTAACTGAAAAGCATTGGATGTTAGAGGACCGGTGGTTTGTATCAGTTTTAGAAACAGAGTTGAACTAGAGATGGTCTGTGTGCGTAGGACACTCAGTTCTTTTGTTCTGAGCACACTCATGTTTCCCTCTGTATTAGAGACTCTAGAAAGCAAGAGCATGCTTCTTGCTCTAAAGCAGAGTGTGTTTCATGGATGAGAACTGTGCCGTGTGTTTCCCTCAGAAACAGAGTTAAATGCCAGGCGTGTGTCTTCCTACAAGCAAGACTTCTTTTCAGGTAAACACAGTCACTTTTCAGGTCAAACAAAGCTACATTGTTCACGAAGCTCACACGTTTCTCGCTCTTAACTGAAAAGCATTGGATGTTAGACGACCTGTGGTTTGTATCAATTTTAGAAACAGAGTTGAACTAGATATGGTCCGTGTGTCTAGGAAACACAGTTCTTTTGTTCTGAGCACACTCACGTTTCCCTATGTATTAGAGATTCTATAAAAAAGAGCCTGATTCTTGCTCTAAAGCAGAATGTGTTTCATGGATGAGAACTGTGCCGTGTGTTTCCCTTCAGAAACGGAGTTAAATGCCAGGCTCTGTGTCTTCCTACAAGCAAGAAACGTTTCAGGTAAACGCAATCACTTTTCATCTCAAACGAAGCTACATTGTTCACGAAGCTCACACGTTTCTCGCTCTTAACTGAAAAGCATTGGATGTTAGACAACCTGTGGTTTGTATCAGTTTCAGAAGCAGAGTTGAACTTGATATGGTCCGTGTGTAGGAAACAAAGTTCTTTTGTTCTGAGCACACTCACGTTTCCCTCTGTATTAGAGACTCTAGAAAGCAAGAGTGTCCTTCTTGCTCTAATGCAGAGTGTGTTTCATGGATGAGAACTGTGCCGTGTGTTTCCCTTCAGAAACAGAGTTAAATGCCAGGCTCTGTGTCTTTCTTCAAGCAAGACTTCGTTTCAGGTAAACGCAGTCACTTTTCAGCTCAAACGAAGCTCCATTGTTCACGAAGCTCACACGTTTCTCCCTCTTAACTGAAAAGCATTGGATGTTAGAGGACCTGTGGTTTGTATCAGTTTCAGAAACAGAGTTGAACTAGATATGGTTCGTGTGTTGGAAACACAGATCTTTTGTTCTGAGCACACTCACGTTTCCCTCTGTATTAGAGACTCTAGAAAGCAAAAGCATGCTTCTTGCTCTAAACCAGAATGTATTTCATGGATGAGAACTGTGCCGTGTGTTTCCCTTCAGAAACGGAGTTAATGCCAGAAGTGTGTCTTCCTACAAGCAAGACTTCGTTTCAGGTAAACGCAATCACTTTTCAACTCAAACGAAGCAACAATGTTCACGAAGCTCACACGTTTCTCGCTCTTAACTGAAAAGCATTGGATGTTAGACAACCTGTGGTTTGTATCAGTTTCAGAAGCAGAGTTGAACTTGATATGCTCCGTGTGTAGGAAACACAGTTCTTTTGTTCTGAGCACACTCACGTTTCCCTCTGTATTAGAGACTCTAGAAAGCAAGAGCGTCCTTCTTGCTCTAATGCAGAGAGTGTTTCATGGATGAGAACTGTGCCGTGTGTTTCCCTTCAGAAACAGAGTTAAATGCCAGGCTCTGTGTCTTTCTTCAAGCAAGACTTTGTTTCAGGTAAACGCAGTCACTTTTCAGCTCAAACGAAGCTCCATTGTTCATGAAGCTCACACGTTTCTCGCTCTTAACTGAAAAGCATTGGATGTTAGAGAACCTGTGGTTTGTATCAGTTTCAGAAACAGAGTTGAACTAGATATGGTCCGTGTGTAGGAAACACAGTTCTTTTGTTCTGAGCACACTCACGTTTCCCTCTGTATTAGAGACTCTAGAAAGCAAGAGCGTGCTTCTTGCTCTAAAGCAGATTGTGTTTCATGGATGAGAACTGTGCCGTGTGTTTCCCTTCAGAAACAGAGTTAAATGACAGGCTCTGTGCCTTCCTACAAGCAAGACTTCGTTTCAGGTAAACGCAGTCACTTTTGAGCTCAAACGAAGCTACATTGTTCACAAAGCTCACACGTTTCTCGCTCTTAACTGAAAAGCATTGGATGTTAGAGGACCTGTGGTTTGTATCAGTTTCAGAAACAGAGTTGAACTAGATAGGGTCTGTGTGTGTGGGAAACACAGTTCTTTTGTTCTGAGCACACTCACGTTTCCCTCTGTATTAGAGACTCCGAAAGCAAGAGCGTGCTTCTTGCTCTAAAGCAGAGTGTGTTTCATGGATGAGAACTGTGCCGTGTGTTTCCCTTCAGAAACAGAGTTAAATGCCACGCTCTGTGTCTTTCTTCAAGCAAGACTACGTTTCAGGTAAACGTGGTCAATTTTCAACTCAAATGAAGCTACATTGTTCACAAAGCCCACACGTTTCTCCCTCTTAACTGAAAAGAATTGGATGTTAGAGGACCTGTGGTTTGTATCAGTTTCAGAAACAGAGTTGAACTAGATATGGTCCATGTGTAGGAAACACAGATCTTTTGTTCTGAGCACACTCACGTTTCCCTCTGTATTAGAGACTCTAGAAAGCAAAAGTATGCTTCTTGCTCTAAAGCAGACTGTTTTTCATGGATGAGAATTGTGCCGTGTGTTTCCCTTCAGAAACGGAGTGAAATGCCAGGCGTGTGTCTTCCTACAAGCAGGACTTCGTTTCAGGTAAACGCAGTCACTTTTCAGCTCAAACGAATCTACATTGTTCACGTAGCTCACACAGTTCTCGCTCTTAACTGAAATGCATTGGATGTTAGAGGACCTGTGGTTTGTATCAGTTTCAGAAACAGAGTTGAACTAGATATGGTCCGTGTGTAGGAAACACAGTTCTTTTGTTCTGAGCACACTCACGTTTCCCTCTGTATTAGAGACTCTAGAAAGCAAGAGCGTGCTTCTTGCTCTAAAGCAGATTGTGTTTCATGGATGAGAACTGTGCCATGTGTTTCCCTTCAGAAACGGAGTTAAATGATAGGCTCTGTGCCTTCCTACAAGCAAGACTTCGTTTCAGGTAAACGCAGTCACTTTTCAGCTCAAACGAAGCTACATTGTTCACAAATCTCACACGTTTCTTGCTCTTAACTGAAAAGCATTGGATGTTAGAGGACCTGTGGTTTGTATCAGTTTCAGAAACAGAGTTGAACTAGATATGGTCTGTGTTTGTAGGAAACACAGTTCTTTTGTTCTGAGCACACTCACGTTTCCCTCTGTATTAGAGACTCGCGAAAGCAAGAGCGTGCTTCTTGCTCTAAAGCAGAATGTGTTTCATGGATGAGGACTGTGCCTTGTGTTTCCCTTCAGAAACGGAGTTAAATGCCAGAAGTGTGTCTTCCTACAAGCAAAACAACGTTTCAGGTAATCACAGTGACTTTTCACGTCAAACGAAGCTACATTGTTCACGAAGCTCACCCGTTTCTCGCTCTTAACTGAAAAGCATTGGATGTTAGACGACCTGTGGTTTGTATCAGTTTCAGAAACAGAGATGAATGAGATATGGTCCGTGTGTGTAGGAAACACAGTTCTTTTGTAATGAGCACACTCACGTTTCCCTCTGTATTAGAGACTCTAGAAAGCAAGAGCATGCTTCTTGCTCTAAAGCAGAATGTGTTTCATGGATGAGGACTGTGCCGTGTGTTTCCCTTCAGAAACTGAGTAAAATCCCAGAAGTGTGTCTTCCTACAAGCAAGACTTCCTTTCAGGTAAACGCTGTCACTTTTCAGCTCAAACGAAGCTACATTGTTCACAAAGCTCACACGTTTCTCCCACTTAACTGAAAAGCATTGGATGTTAGAGGACCTGTGGTTTGTATCAGTTTCAGAAACAGAGTTGAACTAGATATGGTCCGTGTGTGCAGGAAACACAGTTCTTTTGTTCTGAGCACACTCACGTTTCCCTCTGTATTAGAGACTCTAGAAAGCAAGAGCGTGCTCCTTGCTCTAAAGCAGAGTGTGTTTCCTGGATGAGAACTGTGCTGTGTGTTTCCCTTCAGAAACGGAGTTAAATGCCAGGCTCTGTGTCTTTCTTCAAGCAAGACTTCGTTTCAGGTAAACGCAGTAACTTTTCACCTCAAACGAAGCTACATTGTTCACAAAGCCCACACGTTTCTCGCTCTTAACTGAAAAGAATTGGATGTTAGAGGACCTGTGGTTTGTATCAGTTTCAGAAACAGAGTTGAACTAGATATCGTCCGTGTGTAGGAAACACAGATATTTTGTTCTGAGCACACTCACGTTTCCCTCTGTATTAGAGACTCTAGAAAGCAAAAGCATGCTTCTTGCTCTAAAGCAGAATGTGTTTCATGGATGAGAACTGTGCCGTGTGTTTCCCTTCAGAAACGGAGTTAATGCCAGAAGTGTGTCTTCCTACAAGCAAGACTTCGTTTCAGGTAAACGCAGTCACTTTTCAGCTCAAACGAAGCTACTTTGTTCACGAAGCTCACACGTTTCTTGCTCTTTACTGAAAACCATTGGATGTTAGAGGACCTGTGGTTTGTATCAGTTTCAGAAAAAGAGTTGAACTAGATATGGTCCGTGTATAGGAAACACAGTTCTTTTGTTCTGAGCACACTCACGTTTCCCTCTGTATTAGAGACTCTAGAAAGCAAGAGTGTGCTTCTTGCTCTAAAGCAGATTGTGTTTCATGGATGAGAACTGTGCCGTGTGTTTCCCTTCAGAAACGGAGTTAAATGACATGCTCTGTGCCTTCCTACAAGCAAGACTTCGTTTCAGGTAAACGCAGTCACTTTTCAGCTCAAACGAAGCTACATTGTTCACAAAGCTCAAACGTGTCTCGCTCTTAACTGAAAAGCATTGGATGTTAGAGGACCTGTGGTTTGTATCAGTTATAGAAACAGAGTTGAACTAGATATGATCTGTGTGTGTAGGAAACACAGTTCTTTTGTTCTGAGCACACTCACGTTTCCCTCTGTATTAGAGACTCTAGAAACAAGAGCGTGATTCTTGCTCTAAAGCAGAGTGTGTTTCATAGAAGGGAACTGTGCCGTGTGTTTCCCTTCAGAAACGGAATGAAATGCCAGGCGTGTATCTTCCTAAAAGCAAGACTTCGTTTCAGGTAAACACAGTCACTTTTCAGCTCAAACGAAGCTACATTGTTCACAAATCTCACACGTTTCTCGATCTTAAGTGAAAAGCATTGGATGTTAGAGGACCTGTGGTTTGTATCAGTTTCAGAAACAGAGTTGAACTAGATATGATCCGTGTGTGTAGGAAACACAGTACTTTTGTTCTGAGCACACTCACGTTTCCCTCTGTATTAGAGACTCTAGAAAGCAAGAGCGTCCTTCTTGCTCTAATGCAGAGTGTGTTTCATGGATGAGAACTGTGCCGTGTGTTTCATGGATGAGAACTGTGCCGTGTGTTTCACTTCAGAAACAGAGTTAAATGCCAGGCTCTGTGTCTTTCTTCAAGCAAGACTTCGTTTCAGGTAAACGCAGTCACTTTTCAGCTCAAACGAAGCTCCATTGTTCACGAAGCTCACACGTTTCTCGCTCTTAACTGAAAAGCATTGGATGTTAGAGGACCTGTGGTTTGTATCAGGTTCAGAAACAGAGTTGAACTAGATATGGTACGTGTGTAGGAAACACAGATCTTTTGTTCTGAGCACAGTCACGTTTCCCCCTGTATTAGAGACTCTAGAAAGCAAGAGTGTGCTTCTTGCTCTAAAGCAGATTGTGTTTCATGGATGAGAACTGTGCCGTGTGTTTCCCTTCAGAAACGGAGTTAAATGACAGGCTCTGTGCCTTCCTACAAGCAAGACTTCGTTTCAGGTAAACGCAGTCACTTTTCAGCTCAATCGAAGCTACATTGTTCACAAAGCTCACACGTTTCTCGCTCTTAACTGAAAAGCATTGGATGTTAGAGGACCTGTGGTTTGTATCAGTTTCAGAAACAGAGTTGAACTAGATACGGTCCGTGTGTGTAGGAAACACAGTTCTTTTGTTCTGAGCACACTCACGTTTCCCTCTGTATTAGATACTCTAGAAAGCAAGAGCGTGCTTCTTGCTCTAAAGCAGAGTGTGTTTCATGGATGAGAACTGTGCTGTGTGTTTCCCTTCAGAAACGGAGTTAAATGCCAGGCTCTGTGTCTTTCTTCAAGGAAGACTTAGTTTCAGGTAAACGCAGTCACTTTTCACCTCAAACAAAGCTACATTGTTCACAATGCCCACACGTTTCTCGCTCGTAACTGAAAAGAATTGGATGTTAGAGGACCTGTGGTTTGTATCAGTTTCAGAAACAGAGTTGAACTAGATATGGTCCGTGTGTAGGAAACACAGTTCTTTTCTTCTGAGCACATTCACGTTTCCCTCTCTATTAGAGACTCTAGAAAGCAAGAGCATGCTTCTTGCTCTAAAGCAGAGTGTGTTTCATAGAAGGGAACTGTGCCGTGTGTTTCCCTTCAGAAACGGAATGAAATGACAGGCGTGTGTCTTCCTACAAGCAGGACTTCGTTTCAGGTAAACGCAGTCACTTTTCAGCTCAAACGAATCTACATTGTTCACGAAGCTCACACAGTTCTCGCTCTTAACTGAAATGCATTGGATGTTAGAGGACCTGTGGTTTGTATCAGTTTCAGAAACAGAGTTGAACTAGATATGGTCCGTGTGTAGGAAACACAGTTCTTTTGTTCTGAGCACACTCACGTTTCCCTCTGTATTAGAGACTCTAGAAAGCAAGAGCGTGCTTCTTGCTCTAAAGCAGATTGTGTTTCATGGATGAGAACTGTGCCATGTGTTTCCCTTCAGAAACGGAGTTAAATGATAGGCTCTGTGCCTTCCTACAAGCTAGACTTCGTTTCAGGTAAACGCAGTCACTTTTCAGCTCAAACGAAGCTACATTGTTCACAAATCTCACACGTTTCTTGCTCTTAACTGAAAAGCATTGGATGTTAGAGGACCTGTGGTTTGTATCAGTTTCAGAAACAGAGTTGAACTAGATATGGTCTGTGTTTGTAGGAAACACAGTTCTTTTGTTCTGAGCACACTCACGTTTCCCTCTGTATTAGAGACTCGCGAAAGCAAGAGCGTGCTTCTTGCTCTAAAGCAGAATGTGTTTCATGGATGAGGACTGTGCCTTGTGTTTCCCTTCAGAAACGGAGTTAAATGCCAGAAGTGTGTCTTCCTACAAGCAAAACAACGTTTCAGGTAATCACAGTGACTTTTCACGTCAAACGAAGCTACATTGTTCACGAAGCTCACCCGTTTCTCGCTCTTAACTGAAAAGCATTGGATGTTAGACGACCTGTGGTTTGTATCAGTTTCAGAAACAGAGATGAATGAGATATGGTCCGTGTGTGTAGGAAACACAGTTCTTTTGTAATGAGCACACTCACGTTTCCCTCTGTATTAGAGACTCTAGAAAGCAAGAGCATGCTTCTTGCTCTAAAGCAGAATGTGTTTCATGGATGAGGACTGTGCCGTGTGTTTCCCTTCAGAAACTGAGTAAAATCCCAGAAGTGTGTCTTCCTACAAGCAAGACTTCCTTTCAGGTAAACGCTGTCACTTTTCAGCTCAAACGAAGCTACATTGTTCACAAAGCTCACACGTTTCTCCCACTTAACTGAAAAGCATTGGATGTTAGAGGACCTGTGGTTTGTATCAGTTTCAGAAACAGAGTTGAACTAGATATGGTCCGTGTGTGCAGGAAACACAGTTCTTTTGTTCTGAGCACACTCACGTTTCCCTCTGTATTAGAGACTCTAGAAAGCAAGAGCGTGCTCCTTGCTCTAAAGCAGAGTGTGTTTCCTGGATGAGAACTGTGCTGTGTGTTTCCCTTCAGAAACGGAGTTAAATGCCAGGCTCTGTGTCTTTCTTCAAGCAAGACTTCGTTTCAGGTAAACGCAGTAACTTTTCACCTCAAACGAAGCTACATTGTTCACAAAGCCCACACGTTTCTCGCTCTTAACTGAAAAGAATTGGATGTTTGAGGACCTGTGGTTTGTATCAGTTTCAGAAACAGAGTTGAACTAGATATCGTCCGTGTGTAGGAAACACAGATATTTTGTTCTGAGCACACTCACGTTTCCCTCTGTATTAGAGACTCTAGAAAGCAAAAGCATGCTTCTTGCTCTAAAGCAGAATGTGTTTCATGGATGAGAACTGTGCCGTGTGTTTCCCTTCAGAAACGGAGTTAATGCCAGAAGTGTGTCTTCCTACAAGCAAGACTTCGTTTCAGGTAAACGCAGTCACTTTTCAGCTCAAACGAAGCTACTTTGTTCACGAAGCTCACACGTTTCTTGCTCTTTACTGAAAACCATTGGATGTTAGAGGACCTGTGGTTTGTATCAGTTTCAGAAAAAGAGTTGAACTAGATATGGTCCGTGTATAGGAAACACAGTTCTTTTGTTCTGAGCACACTCACGTTTCCCTCTGTATTAGAGACTCTAGAAAGCAAGAGTGTGCTTCTTGCTCTAAAGCAGATTGTGTTTCATGGATGAGAACTGTGCCGTGTGTTTCCCTTCAGAAACGGAGTTAAATGACATGCTCTGTGCCTTCCTACAAGCAAGACTTCGTTTCAGGTAAACGCAGTCACTTTTCAGCTCAAACGAAGCTACATTGTTCACAAAGCTCAAACGTGTCTCGCTCTTAACTGAAAAGCATTGGATGTTAGAGGACCTGTGGTTTGTATCAGTTATAGAAACAGAGTTGAACTAGATATGATCTGTGTGTGTAGGAAACACAGTTCTTTTGTTCTGAGCACACTCACGTTTCCCTCTGTATTAGAGACTCTAGAAACAAGAGCGTGATTCTTGCTCTAAAGCAGAGTGTGTTTCATAGAAGGGAACTGTGCCGTGTGTTTCCCTTCAGAAACGGAATGAAATGCCAGGCGTGTATCTTCCTAAAAGCAAGACTTCGTTTCAGGTAAACACAGTCACTTTTCAGCTCAAACGAAGCTACATTGTTCACAAATCTCACACGTTTCTCGATCTTAAGTGAAAAGCATTGGATGTTAGAGGACCTGTGGTTTGTATCAGTTTCAGAAACAGAGTTGAACTAGATATGATCCGTGTGTGTAGGAAACACAGTACTTTTGTTCTGAGCACACTCACGTTTCCCTCTGTATTAGAGACTCTAGAAAGCAAGAGCGTCCTTCTTGCTCTAATGCAGAGTGTGTTTCATGGATGAGAACTGTGCCGTGTGTTTCATGGATGAGAACTGTGCCGTGTGTTTCACTTCAGAAACAGAGTTAAATGCCAGGCTCTGTGTCTTTCTTCAAGCAAGACTTCGTTTCAGGTAAACGCAGTCACTTTTCAGCTCAAACGAAGCTCCATTGTTCACGAAGCTCACACGTTTCTCGCTCTTAACTGAAAAGCATTGGATGTTAGAGGACCTGTGGTTTGTATCAGGTTCAGAAACAGAGTTGAACTAGATATGGTACGTGTGTAGGAAACACAGATCTTTTGTTCTGAGCACAGTCACGTTTCCCCCTGTATTAGAGACTCTAGAAAGCAAGAGTGTGCTTCTTGCTCTAAAGCAGATTGTGTTTCATGGATGAGAACTGTGCCGTGTGTTTCCCTTCAGAAACGGAGTTAAATGACAGGCTCTGTGCCTTCCTACAAGCAAGACTTCGTTTCAGGTAAACGCAGTCACTTTTCAGCTCAATCGAAGCTACATTGTTCACAAAGCTCACACGTTTCTCGCTCTTAACTGAAAAGCATTGGATGTTAGAGGACCTGTGGTTTGTATCAGTTTCAGAAACAGAGTTGAACTAGATACGGTCCGTGTGTGTAGGAAACACAGTTCTTTTGTTCTGAGCACACTCACGTTTCCCTCTGTATTAGATACTCTAGAAAGCAAGAGCGTGCTTCTTGCTCTAAAGCAGAGTGTGTTTCATGGATGAGAACTGTGCTGTGTGTTTCCCTTCAGAAACGGAGTTAAATGCCAGGCTCTGTGTCTTTCTTCAAGGAAGACTTAGTTTCAGGTAAACGCAGTCACTTTTCACCTCAAACAAAGCTACATTGTTCACAATGCCCACACGTTTCTCGCTCGTAACTGAAAAGAATTGGATGTTAGAGGACCTGTGGTTTGTATCAGTTTCAGAAACAGAGTTGAACTAGATATGGTCCGTGTGTAGGAAACACAGTTCTTTTCTTCTGAGCACATTCACGTTTCCCTCTCTATTAGAGACTCTAGAAAGCAAGAGCATGCTTCTTGCTCTAAAGCAGAGTGTGTTTCATAGAAGGGAACTGTGCCGTGTGTTTCCCTTCAGAAACGGAATGAAATGACAGGCGTGTGTCTTCCTACAAGCAGGACTTCGTTTCAGGTAAACGCAGTCACTTTTCAGCTCAAACGAATCTACATTGTTCACGAAGCTCACACAGTTCTCGCTCTTAACTGAAATGCATTGGATGTTAGAGGACCTGTGGTTTGTATCAGTTTCAGAAACAGAGTTGAACTAGATATGGTCCGTGTGTAGGAAACACAGTTCTTTTGTTCTGAGCACACTCACGTTTCCCTCTGTATTAGAGACTCTAGAAAGCAAGAGCGTGCTTCTTGCTCTAAAGCAGATTGTGTTTCATGGATGAGAACTGTGCCATGTGTTTCCCTTCAGAAACGGAGTTAAATGACAGGCTCTGTGCCTTCCTACAAGCAAGACTTCGTTTCAGGTAAACGCAGTCACTTTTCAGCTCAAACGAAGCTACATTGTTCACAAATCTCACAAGTTTCTTGCTCTTAACTGAAAAGCATTGGATGTTAGAGGACCTGTGGTTTGTATCAGTTTCAGAAACAGAGTTGAACTAGATATGGTCTGTGTTTGTAGGAAACACAGTTCTTTTGTTCTGAGCACACTCACGTTTCCCTCTGTATTAGAGACTCTCGAAAGCAAGAGCGTGCTTCTTGCTCTAAAGCAGAATGTGTTTCATGGATGAGGACTGTGCCTTGTGTTTCCCTTCAGAAACGGAGTTAAATGCCAGAAGTGTGTCTTCCTACAAGCAAAACAACGTTTCAGGTAAACACAGTGACTTTTCACGTCAAACGAAGCTACATTGTTCACGAAGCTCACCCGTTTCTCGCTCTTAACTGAAAAGCATTGGATGTTAGACGACCTGTGTTTTGTATCAGTTTCAGAAACAGAGATGAATGAGATATGGTCCGTGTGTGTAGGAAACACAGTTCTTTTGTAATGAGCACACTCACGTTTCCCTCTGTATTAGAGACTCTAGAAAGCAAGAGCATGCTTCTTGCTCTAAAGCAGAATGTGTTTCATGGATGAGGACTGTGCCGTGTGTTTCCCTTCAGAAACTGAGTAAAATCCCAGAAGTGTGTCTTCCTACAAGCAAGACTTCCTTTCAGGTAAACGCTGTCACTTTTCAGCTCAAACGAAGCTACATTGTTCACAAAGCTCACACGTTTCTCCCACTTAACTGAAAAGCATTGGATGTTAGAGGACCTGTGGTTTGTATCAGTTTCAGAAACAGAGTTGAACTAGATATGGTCCGTGTGTGCAGGAAACACAGTTCTTTTGTTCTGAGCACACTCACGTTTCCCTCTGTATTAGAGACTCTAGAAAGCAAGAGCGTGCTCCTTGCTCTAAAGCAGAGTGTGTTTCCTGGATGAGAACTGTGCCGTGTGTTTCCCTTCAGAAACGGAGTTAAATGACATGCTCTGTGTCTTCCTACAAGCAAGACTTCGTTTCAGGTAAACGCAGTCACTTTTCAGCTCAAACGAAGCTACATTGTTCACAAAGCTCAAACGTGTCTCGCTCTTAACTGAAAAGCATTGGATGTTAGAGGACCTGTGGTTTGTATCAGTTATAGAAACAGAGTTGAACTAGATATGGTCTGTGTGTGTAGGAAACACAGTTCTTTTGTTCTGAGCACACTCATGTTTCCCTCTGTATTAGAGACTCTAGAAACAAGAGCGTGATTCTTGCTCTAAAGCAGAGTGTGTTTCATAGAAGGGAACTGTGCCGTGTGTTTCCCTTCAGAAACGGAATGAAATGCCAGGCGTGTATCTTCCTAAAAGCAAGACTTCGTTTCAGGTAAACACAGTCACTTTTCAGCTCAAACGAAGCTACATTGTTCACAAATCTCACACGTTTCTCGATCTTAAGTGAAAAGCATTGGATGTTAGAGGACCTGTGGTTTGTCTCAGTTTCAGAAACAGAGTTGAACTAGATATGGTCCGTGTGTGTAGGAAACACAGTACTTTTGTTCTGAGCACACTCACGTTTCCCTCTGTATTAGAGACTCTAGAAAGCAAGAGCGTCCTTCTTGCTCTAATGCAGAGTGTGTTTCATGGATGAGAACTGTGCCGTGTGTTTCATGGATGAGAACTGTGCCGTGTGTTTCACTTCAGAAACAGAGTTAAATGCCAGGCTCTGTGTCTTTCTTCAAGCAAGACTTCGTTTCAGGTAAACGCAGTCACTTTTCAGCTCAAACGAAGCTCCATTGTTCACGAAGCTCACACGTTTCTCGCTCTTAACTGAAAAGCATTGGATGTTAGAGGACCTGTGGTTTGTATCAGGTTCAGAAACAGAGTTGAACTAGATATGGTACGTGTGTAGGAAACACAGATATTTTGTTCTGAGCACAGTCACATTTCCCCCTGTATTAGAGACTCTAGAAAGCAAGAGTGTGCTTCTTGCTCTAAAGCAGATTGTGTTTCATGGATGAGAACTGTGCCGTGTGTTTCCCTTCAGAAACGGAGTTAAATGACAGGCTCTGTGCCTTCCTACAAGCAAGACTTCGTTTCAGGTAAACGCAGTCACTTTTCAGCTCAATCGAAGCTACATTGTTCACAAAGCTCACACGTTTCTCGCTCTTAACTGAAAAGCATTGGATGTTAGAGGACCTGTGGTTTGTATCAGTTTCAGAAACAGAGTTGAACTAGATACGGTCCGTGTGTGTAGGAAACACAGTTCTTTTGTTCTGAGCACACTCACGTTTCCCTCTGTATTAGATACTCTAGAAAGCAAGAGCGTGCTTCTTGCTCTAAAGCAGAGTGTGTTTCATGGATGAGAACTGTGCTGTGTGTTTCCCTTCAGAAACGGAGTTAAATGCCAGGCTCTGTGTCTTTCTTCAAGGAAGACTTAGTTTCAGGTAAACGCAGTCACTTTTCACCTCAAACAAAGCTACATTGTTCACAATGCCCACACGTTTCTCGCTCGTAACTGAAAAGAATTGGATGTTAGAGGACCTGTGGTTTGTATCAGTTTCAGAAACAGAGTTGAACTAGATATGGTCCGTGTGTAGGAAACACAGTTCTTTTCTTCTGAGCACATTCACGTTTCCCTCTCTATTAGAGACTCTAGAAAGCAAGAGCATGCTTCTTGCTCTAAAGCAGAGTGTGTTTCATAGAAGGGAACTGTGCCGTGTGTTTCCCTTCAGAAACGGAATGAAATGACAGGCGTGTGTCTTCCTACAAGCAGGACTTCGTTTCAGGTAAACGCAGTCACTTTTCAGCTCAAACGAATCTACATTGTTCACGAAGCTCACACAGTTCTCGCTCTTAACTGAAATGCATTGGATGTTAGAGGACCTGTGGTTTGTATCAGTTTCAGAAACAGAGTTGAACTAGATATGGTCCGTGTGTAGGAAACACAGTTCTTTTGTTCTGAGCACACTCACGTTTCCCTCTGTATTAGAGACTCTAGAAAGCAAGAGCGTGCTTCTTGCTCTAAAGCAGATTGTGTTTCATGGATGAGAACTGTGCCATGTGTTTCCCTTCAGAAACGGAGTTAAATGCCAGAAGTGTGTCTTCCTACAAGCAAACTTCGTTTCAGGTAAACACAGTGACTTTTCACGTCAAACGAAGCTACATTGTTCACGAAGCTCACCCGTTTCTCGCTCTTAACTGAAAAGCATTGGATGTTAGACGACCTGTGGTTTGTATCAGTTTCAGAAACAGAGATGAATGAGATATGGTCCGTGTGTGTAGGAAACACAGTTCTTTTGTAATGAGCACACTCACGTTTCCCTCTGTATTAGAGACTCTAGAAAGCAAGAGCATGCTTCTTGCTCTAAAGCAGAATGTGTTTCATGGATGAGGACTGTGCCGTGTGTTTCCCTTCAGAAACTGAGTAAAATCCCAGAAGTGTGTCTTCCTACAAGCAAGACTTCCTTTCAGGTAAACGCTGTCACTTTTCAGCTCAAACGAAGCTACATTGTTCACAAAGCTCACACGTTTCTCCCACTTAACTGAAAAGCATTGGATGTTAGAGGACCTGTGGTTTGTATCAGTTTCAGAAACAGAGTTGAACTAGATATGGTCCGTGTGTGCAGGAAACACAGTTCTTTTGTTCTGAGCACACTCACGTTTCCCTCTGTATAAGAGACTCTAGAAAGCAAGAGCGTGCTCCTTGCTCTAAAGCAGAGTGTGTTTCCTGGATGAGAACTGTGCTGTGTGTTTCCCTTCAGAAACGGAGTTAAATGCCAGGCTCTGTGTCTTTCTTCAAGCAAGACTTCGTTTCAGGTAAACGCAGTAACTTTTCACCTCAAACGAAGCTACATTGTTCACAAAGCCCACACGTTTCTCGCTCTTAACTGAAAAGAATTGGATGTTAGAGGACCTGTGGTTTGTATCAGTTTCAGAAACAGAGTTGAACTAGATTTCGTCCGTGTGTAGGAAACACAGATATTTTGTTCTGAGCACACTCACGTTTCCCTCTGTATTAGAGACTCTAGAAAGCAAAAGCATGCTTCTTGCTCTAAAGCAGAATGTGTTTCATGGATGAGAACTGTGCCGTGTGTTTCCCTTCAGAAACGGAGTTAATGCCAGAAGTGTGTCTTCCTACAAGCAAGACTTCGTTTCAGGTAAACGCAGTCACTTTTCAGCTCAAACGAAGCTACTTTGTTCACGAAGCTCACACGTTTCTTGCTCTTTACTGAAAACCATTGGATGTTAGAGGACCTGTGGTTTGTATCAGTTTCAGAAAAAGAGTTGAACTAGATACGGTCCGTGTGTGTAGGAAACACAGTTCTTTTGTTCTGAGCACACTCACGTTTCCCTCTGTATTAGATACTCTAGAAAGCAAGAGCGTGCTTCTTGCTCTAAAGCAGAGTGTGTTTCATGGATGAGAACTGTGCTGTGTGTTTCCCTTCAGAAACGGAGTTAAATGCCAGGCTCTGTGTCTTTCTTCAAGGAAGACTTAGTTTCAGGTAAACGCAGTCACTTTTCACCTCAAACAAAGCTACATTGTTCACAATGCCCACACGTATCTCGCTCGTAACTGAAAAGAATTGGATGTTAGAGGACCTGTGGTTTGTATCAGTTTCAGAAACAGAGTTGAACTAGATATGGTCCGTGTGTAGGAAACACAGTTCTTTTCTTCTGAGCACATTCACGTTTCCCTCTCTATTAGAGACTCTAGAAAGCAAGAGCATGCTTCTTGCTCTAAAGCAGAGTGTGTTTCATAGAAGGGAACTGTGCCGTGTGTTTCCCTTCAGAAACGGAATGAAATGCCAGGCGTGTGTCTTCCTACAAGCAGGACTTCGTTTCAGGTAAACGCAGTCACTTTTCAGCTCAAACGAAGCTACTTTGTTCACGAAGCTCACACGTTTCTTGCTCTTTACTGAAAACCATTGGATGTTAGAGGACCTGTGGTTTGTATCAGTTTCAGAAAAAGAGTTGAACTAGATATGGTCCGTGTATAGGAAACACAGTTCTTTTGTTCTGAGCACACTCACGTTTCCCTCTGTATTAGAGACTCTAGAAAGCAAGAGTGTGCTTCTTGCTCTAAAGCAGATTGTGTTTCATGGATGAGAACTGTGCCGTGTGTTTCCCTTCAGAAACGGAGTTAAATGACATGCTCTGTGCCTTCCTACAAGCAAGACTTCGTTTCAGGTAAACGCAGTCACTTTTCAGCTCAAACGAAGCTACATTGTTCACAAAGCTCAAACGTGTCTCGCTCTTAACTGAAAAGCATTGGATGTTAGAGGACCTGTGGTTTGTATCAGTTATAGAAACAGAGTTGAACTAGATATGGTCTGTGTGTGTAGGAAACACAGTTCTTTTGTTCTGAGCACACTCACGTTTCCCTCTGTATTAGAGACTCTAGAAACAAGAGCGTGATTCTTGCTCTAAAGCAGAGTGTGTTTCATAGAAGGGAACTGTGCCGTGTGTTTCCCTTCAGAAACGGAATGAAATGCCAGGCGTGTATCTTCCTAAAAGCAAGACTTCGTTTCAGGTAAACACAGTCACTTTTCAGCTCAAACGAAGCTACATTGTTCACAAATCTCACACGTTTCTCGATCTTAAGTGAAAAGCATTGGATGTTAGAGGACCTGTGGTTTGTATCAGTTTCAGAAACAGAGTTGAACTAGATATGGTCCGTGTGTGTAGGAAACACAGTACTTTTGTTCTGAGCACACTCACGTTTCCCTCTGTATTAGAGACTCTAGAAAGCAAGAGCGTCCTTCTTGCTCTAATGCAGAGTGTGTTTCATGGATGAGAACTGTGCCGTGTGTTTCATGGATGAGAACTGTGCCGTGTGTTTCATGGATGAGAACTGTGCCGTGTGTTTCACTTCAGAAACAGAGTTAAATGCCAGGCTCTGTGTCTTTCTTCAAGCAAGACTTCGTTTCAGGTAAACGCAGTCACTTTTCAGCTCAAACGAAGCTCCATTGTTCACGAAGCTCACACGTTTCTCGCTCTTAACTGAAAAGCATTGGATGTTAGAGGACCTGTGGTTTGTATCAGGTTCAGAAACAGAGTTGAACTAGATATGGTACGTGTGTAGGAAACACAGATCTTTTGTTCTGAGCACAGTCACGTTTCCCCCTGTATTAGAGACTCTAGAAAGCAAGAGTGTGCTTCTTGCTCTAAAGCAGATTGTGTTTCATGGATGAGAACTGTGCCGTGTGTTTCCCTTCAGAAACGGAGTTAAATGCCAGAAGTGTGTCTTCCTACAAGCAAAACTACGTTTCAGGTAAACACAGTGACTTTTCACGTCAAACGAAGCTACATTGTTCACGAAGCTCACCCGTTTCTTGCTCTTAACTGAAAAGAATTGGATGTTAGACGACCTGTGGTTTTTATCAGTTTCAGAAACAGAGTTGGACTAGATATGGTCCGTGTGTGTAGGAAACACAGTCCTTTTTTTCTGAGCACACTCACGTTTTCCTCTGTATTAGAGACTCTAGAAAGCAAGAGCATGCTTCTTGCTCTAAAGCAGAGTGTGTTTCATAGAAGGGAACTGTGCCGTGTGTTTCCCTTCAGAAAAGGAATGAAATGCCAGGCGTGTATCTTCCTAAAAGCAAGACTTCGTTTCAGGTAAACACAGTCACTTTTCAGCTCAAACGAAGCTACATTGTTCACAAATCTCACACGTTTCTCGATCTTAAGTGAAAAGCATTGGATGTTAGAGGACCTGTGGTTTGTATCAGTTTCAGAAACAGAGTTGAACTAGATATGGTCCGTGTGTGTAGGAAACACAGTACTTTTGTTCTGAGCACACTCACGTTTCCCTCTGTATTAGAGACTCTAGAAAGCAAGAGCGTCCTTCTTGCTCTAATGCAGAGTGTGTTTCATGGATGAGAACTGTGCCGTGTGTTTCATGGATGAGAACTGTGCCGTGTGTTTCACTTCAGAAACAGAGTTAAATGCCAGGCTCTGTGTCTTTCTTCAAGCAAGACTTCGTTTCAGGTAAACGCAGTCACTTTTCAGCTCAAACGAAGCTCCATTGTTCACGAAGCTCACACGTTTCTCGCTCTTAACTGAAAAGCATTGGATGTTAGAGGACCTGTGGTTTGTATCAGGTTCAGAAACAGAGTTGAACTAGATATGGTACGTGTGTAGGAAACACAGATCTTTTGTTCTGAGCACAGTCACGTTTCCCCCTGTATTAGAGACTCTAGAAAACAAGAGTGTGCTTCTTGCTCTAAAGCAGATTGTGTTTCATGGATGAGAACTGTGCCGTGTGTTTCCCTTCAGAAACGGAGTTAAATGACAGGCTCTGTGCCTTCCTACAAGCAAGACTTCGTTTCAGGTAAACGCAGTCACTTTTCAGCTCAATCGAAGCTACATTGTTCACAAAGCTCACACGTATCTCGCTCTTAACTGAAAAGCATTGGATGTTAGAGGACCTGTGGTTTGTATCAGTTTCAGAAACAGAGTTGAACTAGATACGGTCCGTGTGTGTAGGAAACACAGTTCTTTTGTTCTGAGCACACTCACGTTTCCCTCTGTATTAGATACTCTAGAAAGCAAGAGCGTGCTTCTTGCTCTAAAGCAGAGTGTGTTTCATGGATGAGAACTGTGCTGTGTGTTTCCCTTCAGAAACGGAGTTAAATGCCAGGCTCTGTGTCTTTCTTCAAGGAAGACTTAGTTTCAGGTAAACGCAGTCACTTTTCACCTCAAACAAAGCTACATTGTTCACAATGCCCACACGTTTCTCGCTTGTAACTGAAAAGAATTGGATGTTAGAGGACCTGTGGTTTGTATCAGTTTCAGAAACAGAGTTGAACTAGATATGGTCCGTGTGTAGGAAACACAGTTCTTTTCTTCTGAGCACATTCACGTTTCCCTCTCTATTAGAGACTCTAGAAAGCAAGAGCATGCTTCTTGCTCTAAAGCAGAGTGTGTTTCATAGAAGGGAACTGTGCCGTGTGTTTCCCTTCAGAAACGGAATGAAATGCCAGGCGTGTATCTTCCTACAAGCAAGACTTCGTTTCAGGTAAACACAGTCACTTTTCAGCTCAAACGAAGCTACATTGTTCACAAATCTCACACGTTTCTCGATCTTAAGTGAAAAGCATTGGATGTTAGAGGACCTGTGGTTTGTATCAGTTTCAGAAACAGAGTTGAACTAGATATGGTCTGTGCGTGTAGGAAACACAGTTCTTTTGTTCTGAGCACACTCACGTTTCCCTCTGTATTAGAGACTCTAGAAAGCAAGAGTGTGCTTCTTGCTCTAAAGCAGAATGTGTTTCATGGATGAGGACTGTGCCTTGTGTTTCCCTTCAGAAACGGAGTTAAATGCCAGAAGTGTGTCTTCCTACAAGCAAAACTACGTTTCAGGTAAACACAGTGACTTTTCACGTCAAACGAAGCTACATTGTTCACGAAGCTCACCCGTTTCTCGCTCTTAACTGAAAAGAATTGGATGTTAGACGACCTGTGGTTTTTATCAGTTTCAGAAACAGAGTTGGACTAGATATGGTCCGTGTGTGTAGGAAACACAGTCCTTTTTTTCTGAGCACACTCACGTTTTCCTCTGTATTAGAGACTCTAGAAAGCAAGAGCATGCTTCTTGCTCTAAAGCAGAGTGTGTTTCTTGGATGAGAACTGTGCCGTGTGCTTCCCTTCAGAAACGGAGTTAAATGCCAGGCTCTGTGTCTTTCTTCAAGGAAGACTTCGTTTCAGGTAAACACAGTCACTTTTCACCTCAAACGAAGCTACATTGTTCAAGAAGCCCACATGATTCTCGCTCTTAACTGAAAAGCATTGGATGTTAGAGGACCTGTGGTTTGTATCAGTTTCAGAAAAAGAGTTGAACTAGATATGGTCCGTGTATAGGAAACACAGTTCTTTTGTTCTGAGCACACTCACGTTTCCCTCTGTATTAGAGACTCTAGAAACAAGAGCGTGATTCTTGCTCTAAAGCAGAATGTGTTTCATGGATGAGAACTGTGCCATGTGTTTCCCTTCAGAAATGGAGTTAAATGCCAGGCTCTGTGTCTTCCTACAAGCAAGATTCGTTTCAGGTAAACGCAATCACATTTCATCTCAAACGAAGCTACATGGTTCACGAAGCTCACACGTTTCTCGCTCTTAACTGAAAAGCATTGGATGTTAGACAACCTGTGGTTTCTATCAGTTTCAGAAGCAGAGTTGAACTTGATATGGTCCGTGTGTGGGAAACACAGTTCTTTTGTTCTGAGCACACTCACGTTTCCCTCTGTATTAGAGACTCTAGAAAGCAAGAGCGTCCTTCTTGCTCTAATGCAGAGTGTGTTTCATGGATGAGAACTGTGCCGTGTGTTTCACTTCAGAAACAGAGTTAAATGCCAGGCTCTGTGTCTTTCTTCAAGCAAGACTTCGTTTCAGGTAAACGCAGTCACTTTTCAGCTCAAACGAAGCTCCATTGTTCACGAAGCTCACACGTTTCTCGCTCTTAACTGAAAAGCATTGGATGTTAGAGGACCTGTGGTTTGTATCAGTTTCAGAAACAGAGTTGAACTAGATATGGTCCGTGTGTAGGAAACACAGTTCTTTTGTTCTGAGCACACTCACGTTTCCCTCTGTATTAGAGACTCTAGAAAGCAAGAGCGTGCTTCTTGCTCTAAAGCAGATTGTGTTTCATGGATGAGAAATGTGCCGTGTATTTCCCTTCAGAAACAGAGTTAAATGACAGGCCCTGTGCCTTCCTACAAGCAAGACTTCGTTTCAGGTAAACGCAGTCACTTTTCAGCTCAAACGAAGCTACATTGTTCACAAAGCTCACACGTTTCTCGCTCTTAAATGAAAAGCATTGGATGTTAGAGGACCTGTGGTTTGTATCAGTTTCACAAACAGAGTTGAATTAGATATGGTCTGTGTGTGTAGGAAACACAGTTCTTTTGTTCTGAGCACACTCACGTTTCCCTCTGTATTAGAGACTCTAGAAAGCAAGAGCGTGCTTCTTGCTCTAAAGCAGAGTGTGTTTCAAGAATGAGAACTGTGCCGTGTGTTTCCCTTCAGAAACAGAGTTAAATGCCAGGCTCTGTGTCTTTCTTCAACCAAGACTACGTTTCAGGTAAACGCGGTCACTTTTCAACTCAAACGAAGCTACATTGTTCACAAAGCCCACATGTTTCTCGCTCTTAACTGAAAAGAATTGGATGTTAGAGGACCTGTGGTTTGTATCAGTTTCAGAAACAGAGTTGAACTAGATACGGTCCGTGTGTGTAGGAAACACAGTTCTTTTGTTCTGAGCACACTCACGTTTCCCTCTGTATTAGATAACCTAGAAAGCAAGAGCGTGCTTCTTGCTCTAAAGCAGAGTGTGTTTCATGGATGAGAACTGTGCTGTGTGTTTCCCTTCAGAAACGGAGTTAAATGCCAGGCTCTGTGTCTTTCTTCAAGGAAGACTTAGTTTCAGGTAAACGCAGTCACTTTTCACCTCAAACGAAGCTACATTGTTCACAATGCCCACACGTTTCTCACTCGTAACTGAAAAGAATTGGATGTTAGAGGACCTGTGGTTTGTATCAGTTTCAGAAACAGAGTTGAACTAGATAGGGTCCGTGTGGAGGAAACACAGTTCTTTTCTTCTGAGCACACTCACGTTTCCCTCTGTATTAGAGACTCTAGAAAGCAAGAGCGTCCTTCTTGCTCTAATGCAGAGTGTGTTTCATGGATGAGAACTGTGCCGTGTGTTTCATGGATGAGAACTGTGCCGTGTGTTTCACTTCAGAAACAGAGTTAAATGCCAGGCTCTGTGTCTTTCTTCAAGCAAGACTTCGTTTCAGGTAAACGCAGTCACTTTTCAGCTCAAACGAAGCTCCATTGTTCACGAAGCTCACACGATTCTCGCTCTTAACTGAAAAGCATTGGATGTTAGAGGACCTGTGGTTTGTATCAGGTTCAGAAACAGAGTTGAACTAGATATGGTACGTGTGTAGGAAACACAGATCTTTTGTTCTGAGCACAGTCAGGTTTCCCCCTGTATTAGAGACTCTAGAAAGCAAGAGTGTGCTTCTTGCTCTAAAGCAGATTGTGTTTCATGGAAGAGAACTGTGCCGTGTGTTTCCCTTCAGAAACGGAGTTAAATGACAGGCTCTGTGCCTTCCTAAAAGCAAGACTTCGTTTCAGGTAAACGCAGTCACTTTTCAGCTCAATCGAAGCTACATTGTTCACAAAGCTCACACGTTTCTCGCTCTTAACTGAAAAGCATTGGATGTTAGAGGACCTGTGGTTTGTATCAGTTTCAGAAACAGAGTTGAACTAGATACGGTCCGTGTGTGTAGGAAACACAGTTCTTTTGTTCTGAGCACACTCACGTTTCCCTCTGTATTAGATACTCCAGAAAGCAAGAGCGTGCTTCTTGCTCTAAAGCAGAGTGTGTTTCTTGGATGAGAACTGTGCCGTGTGTTTCCCTTCAGAAACGGAGTTAATGCCAGAAGTGTGTCTTCCTACAAGCAAGACTTCGTTTCAGGTAAACGCAGTCACTTTTCACCTCAAAGGAAGCTACATTGTTCACGAAGCTCACACGTTTCTCGCTTTTAACTGAAAAGCATTGGATGTTAGAGGACCTGTGGTTTGTATCAGGTTCAGAAACAGAGTTGAACTAGATATGGTCCGTGTGTAGGAAACACAGATCTTTTGTTCTGAGCACAGTCACGTTTCCCCCTGTATTAGAGACTCTAGAAAGCAAGAGTGTGCTTCTTGCTCTAAAGCAGATTGTGTTTCATGGATGAGAACTGTGCCGTGGTTTTCCCTTCAGAAATGGAGTTAAATGACAGGCTCTGTGCCTTCCTACAAGCAAGAAATCGTTTCAGGTAAACGCAGTCACTTTTCAGCTCAAACGAAGCTACATTGTTCACAAAGCTCACACGTTTCTCCCTCTTAACTGAAAAGCATTGGATGTTAGAGGACCTGTGGTTTGTATCAGTTTCAGAAACAGAGTTGAACTAGGTATGGTTCGTGTGTAGGAAACACAGATCTTTTGTTCTGAGCACACTAACGTTTCCCTCTGTATTAGAGACTCTAGAAAGCAAAAGCATGCTTCTTGCTCTAAAGCAGAATGTGTTTCATGGATGAGAACTGTGCCGTGTGTTTCCCTTCAGAAACGGAGTTAATGCCAGAAGTGTGTCTTCCTCCAAGCAAGACTTCGTTTCAGGTAAACGCAGTCACTTTTCACCTCAAACGACGCTACATTGTTCACAAAGCTCACACGTTTCTCCCTCTTAACTGAAAAGCATTGGACGTTAGAGGACCTGTGGTTTGTATCAGTTTCAGAAACAGAGTTGAACTAGATACGGTCCGTGTGTGTAGGAAACACAGTTCTTTTGTTCTGAGCACCCTCACGTTTCCCTCTGTATTAGATACTCTAGAAAGCAAGAGCGTGCTTCTTGCTCTAAAGCAGAGTGTGTTTCATGGATGAGAACTGTGCTGTGTGTTTCCCTTCAGAAACGGAGTTAAATGCCAGGCTCTGTGTCTTTCTTCAAGGAAGACTTAGATTCAGGTAAACGCAGTCACTTTTCACCTCAAACGAAGCTACATTGTTCACAATGCCCACACGTTTCTCGCTCGTAACTGAAAAGAATTGGATGTTAGAGGACCTGTGGTTTGTATCAGTTTCAGAAACAGAGTTGAACTAGATAGGGTCCGTGTGGAGGAAACACAGTTCTTTTCTTCTGAGCACACTCACGTTTCCCTCTGTATTAGAGACTCTAGAAAGCAAGAGCATGCTTCTTGCTCTAAAGCAGAGTGTGTTTCATAGAAGGGAACTGTGCCGTGTGTTTCCCTTCAGAAACGGAATGAAATGCCAGGCGTGTATCTTTAAAAGCAAGACTTCTTTTCAGGTAAACACAGTCACTTTTCAGCTCAAACGAAGCTACATTGTTCACAAATCTCACACGTTTCTCGATCTTAAGTGAAAAGCATAGGATGTTAGAGGACCTGTGGTTTGTATCAGTTTCAGAAACAGAGTTGAACTAGATATGGTCCGTGTGTGTAGGAAACGCAGTACTTTTGTTCTGAGCACACTCACGTTTCCCTCTGTATTAGAGACTCTAGAAAGCAAGAGCGTGCTTCTTGCTCTAATGCAGAGTGTGTTTCATGGATGAGAACTGTGCCGTGTGTTTCATGGATGAGAACTGTGCCGTGTGTTTCACTTCAGAAACAGAGTTAAATGCCAGGCTCTGTGTCTTTCTTCAAGCAAGACTTCGTTTCAGGTAAACGCAGTCACTTTTCAGCTCAAACGAATCTCCATTGTTCACGAAGCTCACACGTTTCTCGCTCTTAACTGAAAAGCATTGGATGTTAGAGGACCTGTGGTTTGTATCAGGTTCAGAAACAGAGTTGAACTAGATATGGTACGTGTGTAGGAAACACAGATCTTTTGTTCTGAGCACAGTCACGTTTCCCCCTGTATTAGAGACTCTAGAAATCAAGAGTGTGCTTCTTGCTCTAAAGCAGATTGTGTTTCATGGATGAGAACTGTGCCGTGTGTTTCCCTTCAGAAACGGAGTTAAATGACAGGCTCTGTGCCTTCCTACAAGCAAGACTTCGTTTCAGGTAAACGCAGTCACTTTTCAGCTCAATCGAAGCTACATTGTTCACAAAGCTCACACGTTTCTCGCTCTTAACTGAAAAGCATTGGATGTTAGAGGACCTGTGGTTTGTATCAGTTTCAGAATCAGAGTTGAACTAGATACGGTCCGTGTGTGTAGGAAACACAGTTCTTTTGTTCTGAGCACACTCACGTTTCCCTCTGTATTAGATACTCTAGAAAGCAAGAGCGTGCTTCTTGCTCTAAAGCAGAGTGTGTTTCATGGATGAGAACTGTGCCGTGTGTTTCCCTTCAGAAACGGAGTTAAATGCCAGGCTCTGTGTCTTTCTTCAAGGAAGACTTAGTTTCAGGTAAACGCAGTCACTTTTCACCTCAAACAAAGCTACATTGTTCACAATGCCCACACGTTTCTCGCTCGTAACTGAAAAGAATTGGATGTTAGAGGACCTGTGGTTTGTATCAGTTTCAGAAACAGAGTTGAACTAGATATGGTCCGTGTGTAGGAAACACAGTTCTTTTCTTCTGAGCACACTCACGTTTCCCTCTCTATTAGAGACTCTAGAAAGCAAGAGCATGCTTCTTGCTCTAAAGCAGAGTGTGTTTCATAGAAGGGAACTGTGCCGTGTGTTTCCCTTCAGAAACGGAATGAAATGCCAGGCGTGTATCTTCCTACAAGCAAGACTTCGTTTCAGGTAAACACAGTCACTTTTCAGCTCAAACGAAGCTACATTGTTCACAAATCTCACACGTTTCTCGATCTTAAGTGAAAAGCATTGGATGTTAGACGACCTGTGGTTTTTATCAGTTTCAGAAACAGAGTTGGACGAGATATGGTCCGTGTGTGTAGGAAACACAGTCCTTTTTTTCTGAGCACACTCACGTTTTCCTCTGTATTAGAGACTCTAGAAAGCAAGAGCGTGCTTCTTGCTCTAAAGCAGAGTGTGTTTCATGGATGAGAACTGTGCCGTGTGCTTCCCTTCAGAAACGGAGTTAAATGCCAGGCTCTGTGTCTTTCTTCAAGGAAGACTTAGTTTCAGGTAAACGCAGTCACTTTTCACCTCAAACGAAGCTACATTGTTCAAGAAGCCCACATGATTCTCGCTCTTAACTGAAAAGCATTGGATGTTAGAGGACCTGTTGTTTGTATCAGTTTCAGAAACAGAGTTGAACTAGATATGGTCCGTGTGTGTAGGAAACACAATTCTTTTCTTCTGAGCACACTCACGTTTCCCTCTGTATTAGAGACTCTAGAAAGCAAGAGCGTGCCTCTTGCTCTAAAGCAGAGTGTGTTTCATGGATGAGAACTGTGCCGTGTGTTTCCCTTCAGAAACGGAGTTAAATGCCAGCCTCTGTGCCTTCCTACAAGCAAGACTTCGTTTCAGGTAAACGCTGTCACTTTTGAGCTCAAACGAAGCGACATTGTTCACAAAGCTCACACGTTTCTCGCTCTTAAATGAAAAGCATTGGATGTTAGAGGACCTGTGGTTTGTATCAGTTTCAGAAACAGAGTTGAACTAGATATGGTCTGTGTGTGTAGGAAACACAGTTCTTTTGTTCTGAGCACACTCACCTTTCCCTGTGTATTAGAGAATCTAGAAAGCAAGAGCGTGCTTCTTGCTCTAAAGCAGAGTGTGTTTCAAGAATGAGAACTGTGCCGTGTGTTTCGCTTCAGAAACAGAGTTAAATGCCAGGCTCTGTGTCTTTCTTCAAGCAAGACTACGTTTCAGGTAAACGCGGTCACTTTTCAACTCAAACGAAGCTACATTGTTCACAAAGCCCACATGTTTCTCGCTCTTAACTGAAAAGAATTGGATGTTAGAGGACCTGTGGTTTGTATCAGTTTCAGAAACAGAGTTGAACTAGATATGGTTCGTGTGTAGGAAACACCGTTCTTTTGTTCTGAGCACACTCACGTTTCCCTCTGTATTAGAGACTCTAGAAATCAAAAGCATGCTTCTTGCTCTAAAGCAGAATGTGTTTCATGGATGAGAACGGTGCCGTGTGTTTCCCTTCAGAAACGGAGTTAATGCCAGAAGTGTGTCTTCCTACAAGCAAGACTTCGTTTCAGGTAAACGCAGTCACTTTTCACCTCAAAGGAAGCTACATTGTTCACGAAGCTCACACGTTTCTCGCTTTTAACTGAAAAGCATTGGATGTTAGAGGACCTGTGGTTTGTATCAGGTTCAGAAACAGAGTTGAACTAGATATGGAACGTGTGTAGGAAACACAGATCTTTTGTTCTGAGCACAGTCACGTTTCCCCCTGTATTAGAGACTCTAGAAAGCAAGAGTGTGCTTCTTGCTCTAAAGCAGATTGTGTTTCATGGATGAGAACTGTGCCGTGTGTTTCCCTTCAGAAATGGAGTTAAATGACAGGCTCTGTGCCTTCCTACAAGCAAGAATTCGTTTCAGGTAAACACAGTCACTTTTCAGCTCAAACGAAGCTACATTGTTCACAAAGCTCACACGTTTCTCCCTCTTAACTGAAAAGCATTGGATGTTAGAGGACCTGTGGTTTGTATCAGTTTCAGAAACAGAGTTGAACTAGATACGGTCCGTGTGTGTAGGAAACACAGTTCTTTTGTTCTGATCACACTCACGTTTCCCTGTGTATTAGAGAATCTAGAAAGCAAGAGCGTGCTTCTTGCTCTAAAGCAGAGTGTGTTTCAAGAAGGAGAACTGTGCCATGTGTTTCGCTTCAGAAACAGAGTTAAATGCCAGGCTCTGTGTCTTTCTTCAAGCAAGACTACGTTTCAGGTAAACGCGATCACTTTTCAACTCAAACGAAGCTACATTGTTCACAAAGCCCACATGTTTCTCGCTCTTAACTGAAAAGAATTGGATGTTAGAGGACCTGTGGTTTGTATCAGTTTCAGAAACAAAGTTGAACTAGATATGGTTCGTGTGTAGGAAACACCGTTCTTTTGTTCTGAGCACACTCACGTTTCCCTCTGTATTAGAGACTCTAGAAAGCAAAAGCATGCTTCTTGCTCTAAAGCAGAATGTGTTTCATGGATGAGAACTGTGCCGTGTGTTTCCCTTCAGAAACGGAGTTAATGCCAGAAGTGTGTCTTCCTACAAGCAAGACTTCGTTTCAGGTAAACGCAGTCACTTTTCACCTCAAAGGAAGCTACATTGTTCACGAAGCTCACACGTTTCTCGCTTATAACTGAAAAGCATTGGATGGTAGAGGACCTGTGGTTTGTATCAGGTTCAGAAACAGAGTTGAACTAGATATGGTCCGTGTGTAGGAAACACACATCTTTTGTTCTGAGCACAGTCACGTTTCCCCCTGTATTAGAGACTCTAGAAAGCAAGAGTGTGCTTCTTGCTCTAAAGCAGATTGTGTTTCATGGATGAGAACTGTGCCGTGTGTTTCCCTTCAGAAATGGAGTTAAATGACAGGCTCTGTGCCTTCCTACAAGGAAGAATTCGTTTCAGGTAAACGCAGTCACTTTTCAGCTCAAACGAAGCTACATTGTTCACAAAGCTCACACGTTTCTCCCTCTTAACTGAAAAGCATTGGACGTTAGAGGACCTGTGGTTTTTTATCAGTTTCAGAAACAGAGTTGAACTAGATACGGTCCGTGTGTGTAGGAAACACAGTTCTTTTGTTCTGAGCACACTCACGTTTCCCTCTGTATTAGATACTCTAGAAAGCTAGAGCGTGCTTCTTGCTCTAAAGCAGAGTATGTTTCATGGATGAGAACTATGCCGTGTTTTTCCCTTCAGAAACAGATTTAAATGCCAGGCTCTGTGTCTTTCTTCAAGCAAGACTACGTTTCAGGTAAACGCGGTCACTTTTCACCTCAAACGAAGCTACATTGTTCACAAAGCCCACACGTTTCTCGCTCTTAACTGAAAAGAATTGGATGTTAGAGGACCTGTGGTTTGTATCAGAATCAGAAACAGAGTTGAACTAGATATCGTCCGTGTGTAGGAAACACAGATCTTTTGTTCTGAGCACACTCACGATTCCCTCTGTATTAGAGACTCTAGAAAGCAAAAGCATGCTTCTTGCTCTAAAGCAGAATGTGTTTCATGGATGAGAACTATGCCGTGTGTTTCCCTCAGAAACAGAGTTAAATGCCAGTCGTGTGTCTTCCTACAAGCAAGACTTCTTTTCAGGTAAACGCAGTCACTTTTCATCTCAAACGAAGCTACATTGTTCACGAAGCTCACACGTTTCTCGCTCTTAACTGAAAAAATTGGATGTTAGAGGACCTGTGATTTGTATCAGTTTTAGAAACAGAGTTGAACTAGATATGGTCTGTGTGTGTAGGAAACACTGTTCATTTGTTCTGAGCACACTCACGTTTCCCTCTGTATTAGAGACGCTAGAAAGCAAGAGCGTGCTTCTTGCTCTAAATCAGAATGTGTTTAATGGATGAGGACTGTGCCGTGTGTTTCCCTTCAGAAACGGAGTTAATGCCAGAAGTGTGTCTTCCTACAAGCAAGACTTCGTTTCAGGTAAACGCAGTCACTTTTCACCTCAAAGGAAGCTACATTGTTCACGAAGCTCACACGTTTCTCGCTTTTAACTGAAAAGCATTAGATGTTAGAGGACCTGTGGTTTGTATCAGGTTCAGAAACAGAGTTGAACTAGATATGGTCCGTGTGTAGGAAACACAGATCTTTTGTTCTGAGCACAGTCACGTTTCCCCCTGTATTAGAGACTCTAGAAAGCAAGAGCGTGCTTCTTGCTCTAAAGCAGAGTGTGTTTCATGGATGAGAACTGTGCCGTGTGTTTCCCTTCAGAAACAGAGTTAAATGACAGGCTCTGTGCCTTCCTACAAGCAAGACTTCGTTTCAGGTAAACGCAGTCACTTTTGAGCTCAAACGAAGCTACATTGTTCACAAAGCTCACACGTTTCTCGCTCTTAACTGAAAAGCATTGGATGTTAGAGGACCTGTGGTTTGTATCAGTTTCAGAAACAGAGTTGAACTAGATAGGGTCTGTGTGTGTGGGAAACACAGTTCTTTTGTTCTGAGCACACTCACGTTTCCCTCTGTATTAGAGACTCCGAAAGCAAGAGCGTGCTTCTTGCTCTAAAGCAGAGTGTGTTTCATGGATGAGAACTGTGCCGTGTGTTTCCCTTCAGAAACAGAGTTAAATGCCACGCTCTGTGTCTTTCTTCAAGCAAGACTACGTTTCAGGTAAACGTGGTCAATTTTCAACTCAAATGAAGCTACATTGTTCACAAAGCCCACACGTTTCTCCCTCTTAACTGAAAAGAATTGGATGTTAGAGGACCTGTGGTTTGTATCAGTTTCAGAAACAGAGTTGAACTAGATATGGTCCATGTGTAGGAAACACAGATCTTTTGTTCTGAGCACACTCACGTTTCCCTCTGTATTAGAGACTCTAGAAAGCAAAAGTATGCTTCTTGCTCTAAAGCAGACTGTTTTTCATGGATGAGAATTGTGCCGTGTGTTTCCCTTCAGAAACGGAGTGAAATGCCAGGCGTGTGTCTTCCTACAAGCAGGACTTCGTTTCAGGTAAACGCAGTCACTTTTCAGCTCAAACGAATCTACATTGTTCACGTAGCTCACACAGTTCTCGCTCTTAACTGAAATGCATTGGATGTTAGAGGACCTGTGGTTTGTATCAGTTTCAGAAACAGAGTTGAACTAGATATGGTCCGTGTGTAGGAAACACAGTTCTTTTGTTCTGAGCACACTCACGTTTCCCTCTGTATTAGAGACTCTAGAAAGCAAGAGCGTGCTTCTTGCTCTAAAGCAGATTGTGTTTCATGGATGAGAACTGTGCCATGTGTTTCCCTTCAGAAACGGAGTTAAATGACAGGCTCTGTGCCTTCCTACAAGCAAGACTTCGTTTCAGGTAAACGCAGTCACTTTTCAGCTCAAACGAAGCTACATTGTTCACAAATCTCACACGTTTCTTGCTCTTAACTGAAAAGCATTGGATGTTAGAGGACCTGTGGTTTGTATCAGTTTCAGAAACAGAGTTGAACTAGATATGGTCTGTGTTTGTAGGAAACACAGTTCTTTTGTTCTGAGCACACTCACGTTTCCCTCTGTATTAGAGACTCGCGAAAGCAAGAGCGTGCTTCTTGCTCTAAAGCAGAATGTGTTTCATGGATGAGGACTGTGCCTTGTGTTTCCCTTCAGAAACGGAGTTAAATGCCAGAAGTGTGTCTTCCTACAAGCAAAACAACGTTTCAGGTAAACACAGTGACTTTTCACGTCAAACGAAGCTACATTGTTCACGAAGCTCACCCGTTTCTCGCTCTTAACTGAAAAGCATTGGATGTTAGACGACCTGTGGTTTGTATCAGTTTCAGAAACAGAGATGAATGAGATATGGTCCGTGTGTGTAGGAAACACAGTTCTTTTGTAATGAGCACACTCACGTTTCCCTCTGTATTAGAGACTCTAGAAAGCAAGAGCATGCTTCTTGCTCTAAAGCAGAATGTGTTTCATGGATGAGGACTGTGCCGTGTGTTTCCCTTCAGAAACTGAGTAAAATCCCAGAAGTGTGTCTTCCTACAAGCAAGACTTCCTTTCAGGTAAACGCTGTCACTTTTCAGCTCAAACGAAGCTACATTGTTCACAAAGCTCACACGTTTCTCCCACTTAACTGAAAAGCATTGGATGTTAGAGGACCTGTGGTTTGTATCAGTTTCAGAAACAGAGTTGAACTAGATATGGTCCGTGTGTGCAGGAAACACAGTTCTTTTGTTCTGAGCACACTCACGTTTCCCTCTGTATTAGAGACTCTAGAAAGCAAGAGCGTGCTCCTTGCTCTAAAGCAGAGTGTGTTTCCTGGATGAGAACTGTGCTGTGTGTTTCCCTTCAGAAACGGAGTTAAATGCCAGGCTCTGTGTCTTTCTTCAAGCAAGACTTCGTTTCAGGTAAACGCAGTAACTTTTCACCTCAAACGAAGCTACATTGTTCACAAAGCCCACACGTTTCTCGCTCTTAACTGAAAAGAATTGGATGTTAGAGGACCTGTGGTTTGTATCAGTTTCAGAAACAGAGTTGAACTAGATATCGTCCGTGTGTAGGAAACACAGATATTTTGTTCTGAGCACACTCACGTTTCCCTCTGTATTAGAGACTCTAGAAAGCAAAAGCATGCTTCTTGCTCTAAAGCAGAATGTGTTTCATGGATGAGAACTGTGCCGTGTGTTTCCCTTCAGAAACGGAGTTAATGCCAGAAGTGTGTCTTCCTACAAGCAAGACTTCGTTTCAGGTAAACGCAGTCACTTTTCAGCTCAAACGAAGCTACTTTGTTCACGAAGCTCACACGTTTCTTGCTCTTTACTGAAAACCATTGGATGTTAGAGGACCTGTGGTTTGTATCAGTTTCAGAAAAAGAGTTGAACTAGATATGGTCCGTGTATAGGAAACACAGTTCTTTTGTTCTGAGCACACTCACGTTTCCCTCTGTATTAGAGACTCTAGAAAGCAAGAGTGTGCTTCTTGCTCTAAAGCAGATTGTGTTTCATGGATGAGAACTGTGCCGTGTGTTTCCCTTCAGAAACGGAGTTAAATGACATGCTCTGTGCCTTCCTACAAGCAAGACTTCGTTTCAGGTAAACGCAGTCACTTTTCAGCTCAAACGAAGCTACATTGTTCACAAAGCTCAAACGTGTCTCGCTCTTAACTGAAAAGCATTGGATGTTAGAGGACCTGTGGTTTGTATCAGTTATAGAAACAGAGTTGAACTAGATATGGTCTGTGTGTGTAGGAAACACAGTTCTTTTGTTCTGAGCACACTCACGTTTCCCTCTGTATTAGAGACTCTAGAAACAAGAGCGTGATTCTTGCTCTAAAGCAGAGTGTGTTTCATAGAAGGGAACTGTGCCGTGTGTTTCCCTTCAGAAACGGAATGAAATGCCAGGCGTGTATCTTCCTACAAGCAAGACTTCGTTTCAGGTAAACACAGTCACTTTTCAGCTCAAACGAAGCTACATTGTTCACAAATCTCACACGTTTCTCGATCTTAAGTGAAAAGCATTGGATGTTAGAGGACCTGTGGTTTGTATCAGTTTCAGAAACAGAGTTGAACTAGATATGGTCCGTGTGTGTAGGAAACACAGTCCTTTTTTTCTGAGCACACTCACGTTTCCCTCTGTATTAGAGACTCTAGAAAGCAAGAGCGTCCTTCTTGCTCTAATGCAGAGTGTGTTTCATGGATGAGAACTGTGCCGTGTGTTTCATGGATGAGAACTGTGCCGTGTGTTTCACTTCAGAAACAGAGTTAAATGCCAGGCTCTGTGTCTTTCTTCAAGCAAGACTTCGTTTCAGGTAAACGCAGTCACTTTTCAGCTCAAACGAAGCTCCATTGTTCACGAAGCTCACACGTTTCTCGCTCTTAACTGAAAAGCATTGGATGTTAGAGGACCTGTGGTCTGTATCAGGTTCAGAAACAGAGTTGAACTAGATATGGTACGTGTGTAGGAAACACAGATCTTTTGTTCTGAGCACAGTCACGTTTCCCCCTGTATTAGAGACTCTAGAAAGCAAGAGTGTGCTTCTTGCTCTAAAGCAGATTGTGTTTCATGGATGAGAACTGTGCCGTGTGTTTCCCTTCAGAAACGGAGTTAAATGACAGGCTCTGTGCCTTCCTACAAGCAAGACTTCGTTTCAGGTAAACGCAGTCACTTTTCAGCTCAATCGAAGCTACATTGTTCACAAAGCTCACACGTTTCTCGCTCTTAACTGAAAAGCATTGGATGTTAGAGGACCTGTGGTTTGTATCAGTTTCAGAAACAGAGTTGAACTAGATACGGTCCGTGTGTGTAGGAAACACAGTTCTTTTGTTCTGAGCACACTCACGTTTCCCTCTGTATTAGATACTCTAGAAAGCAAGAGCGTGCTTCTTGCTCTAAAGCTGAGTGTGTTTCATGGATGAGAACTGTGCTGTGTGTTTCCCTTCAGAAACGGAGTTAAATGCCAGGCTCTGTGTCTTTCTTCAAGGAAGACTTAGTTTCAGGTAAACGCAGTCACTTTTCACCTCAAACAAAGCTACATTGTTCACAATGCCCACAGGTTTCTTGCTCGTAACTGAAAAGAATTGGATGTTAGAGGACCTGTGGTTTGTATCAGTTTCAGAAACAGAGTTGAACTAGATATGGTCCGTGTGTAGGAAACACAGTTCTTTTCTTCTGAGCACATTCACGTTTCCCTCTCTATTAGAGACTCTAGAAAGCAAGAGCATGCTTCTTGCTCTAAAGCAGAGTGTGTTTCATAGAAGGGAACTGTGCCGTGTGTTTCCCTTCAGAAACGGAATGAAATGCCAGGCGTGTATCTTCCTACAAGCAAGACTTCGTTTCAGGTAAACACAGTCACTTTTCAGCTCAAACGAAGCTACATTGTTCACAAAGCTCACACGTTTCTCCCTCTTAACTGAAAAGCATTGGATGTTAGAGGACCTGTGGTTTGTATCAGTTTCAGAAACAGAGTTGAACTAGATATGGTCTGTGTGTGTAGGAAACACAGTTCTTTTGTTCTGAGCACACTCACGTTTCCCTCTGTATTAGAGACTCTAGAAAGCAAGAGTGTGCTTCTTGCTCTAAAGCAGAATGTGTTTCATGGATGAGGACTGTGCCTTGTGTTTCCCTTCAGAAACGGAGTTAAATGCCAGAAGTGTGTCTTCCTACAAGCAAAACTACGTTTCAGGTAAACACAGTGACTTTTCACGTCAAACGAAGCTACATTGTTCACGAAGCTCACCCGTTTCTTGCTCTTAACTGAAAAGAATTGGATGTTAGACGACCTGTGGTTTTTATCAGTTTCAGAAACAGAGTTGGACTAGATATGGTCCGTGTGTGTAGGAAACACAGTCCTTTTTTTCTGAGCACACTCACGTTTTCCTCTGTATTAGAGACTCTAGAAAGCAAGAGCATGCTTCTTGCTCTAAAGCAGAGTGTGTTTCATAGAAGGGAACTGTGCCGTGTGTTTCCCTTCAGAAACGGAATGAAATGCCAGGCGTGTATCTTCCTAAAAGCAAGACTTCGTTTCAGGTAAACACAGTCACTTTTCAGCTCAAACGAAGCTACATTGTTCACAAATCTCACACGTTTCTCGATCTTAAGTGAAAAGCATTGGATGTTAGAGGACCTGTGGTTTGTATCAGTTTCAGAAACAGAGTTGAACTAGATATGGTCCGTGTGTGTAGGAAACACAGTACTTTTGTTCTGAGCACACTCACGTTTCCCTCTGTATTAGAGACTCTAGAAAGCAAGAGCGTCCTTCTTGCTCTAATGCAGAGTGTGTTTCATGGATGAGAACTGTGCCGTGTGTTTCATGGATGAGAACTGTGCCGTGTGTTTCACTTCAGAAACAGAGTTAAATGCCAGGCTCTGTGTCTTTCTTCAAGCAAGACTTCGTTTCAGGTAAACGCAGTCACTTTTCAGCTCAAACGAAGCTCCATTGTTCACGAAGCTCACACGTTTCTCGCTCTTAACTGAAAAGCATTGGATGTTAGAGGACCTGTGGTTTGTATCAGGTTCAGAAACAGAGTTGAACTAGATATGGTACGTGTGTAGGAAACACAGATCTTTTGTTCTGAGCACAGTCACGTTTCCCCCTGTATTAGAGACTCTAGAAAACAAGAGTGTGCTTCTTGCTCTAAAGCAGATTGTGTTTCATGGATGAGAACTGTGCCGTGTGTTTCCCTTCAGAAACGGAGTTAAATGACAGGCTCTGTGCCTTCCTACAAGCAAGACTTCGTTTCAGGTAAACGCAGTCACTTTTCAGCTCAATCGAAGCTACATTGTTCACAAAGCTCACACGTATCTCGCTCTTAACTGAAAAGCATTGGATGTTAGAGGACCTGTGGTTTGTATCAGTTTCAGAAACAGAGTTGAACTAGATACGGTCCGTGTGTGTAGGAAACACAGTTCTTTTGTTCTGAGCACACTCACGTTTCCCTCTGTATTAGATACTCTAGAAAGCAAGAGCGTGCTTCTTGCTCTAAAGCAGAGTGTGTTTCATGGATGAGAACTGTGCTGTGTGTTTCCCTTCAGAAACGGAGTTAAATGCCAGGCTCTGTGTCTTTCTTCAAGGAAGACTTAGTTTCAGGTAAACGCAGTCACTTTTCACCTCAAACAAAGCTACATTGTTCACAATTACCACACGTTTCTCGCTCATAACTGAAAAGAATTGGATGTTAGAGGACCTGTGGTTTGTATCAGTTTCAGAAACAGAGTTGAACTAGATATGGTCCGTGTGTAGGAAACACAGTTCTTTTCTTCTGAGCACATTCACGTTTCCCTCTCTATTAGAGACTCTAGAAAGCAAGAGCATGCTTCTTGCTCTAAAGCAGAGTGTGTTTCATAGAAGGGAACTGTGCCGTGTGTTTCCCTTCAGAAACGGAATGAAATGCCAGGCGTGTATCTTCCTACAAGCAAGACTTCGTTTCAGGTAAACACAGTCACTTTTCAGCTCAAACGAAGCTACATTGTTCACAAATCTCACACGTTTCTCGATCTTAAGTGAAAAGAATTGGATGTTAGAGGACCTGTGGTTTGTATCAGTTTCAGAAACAGAGTTGAACTAGATATGGTCTGTGCGTGTAGGAAACACAGTTCTTTTGTTCTGAGCACACTCACGTTTCCCTCTGTATTAGAGACTCTAGAAAGCAAGAGTGTGCTTCTTGCTCTAAAGCAGAATGTGTTTCATGGATGAGGACTGTGCCTTGTGTTTCCCTTCAGAAACGGAGTTAAATGCCAGAAGTGTGTCTTCCTACAAGCAAAACTACGTTTCAGGTAAACACAGTGACTTTTCACGTCAAACGAAGCTACATTGTTCACGAAGCTCACCCGTTTCTCACTCTTAACTGAAAAGAATTGGATGTTAGACGACCTGTGGTTTTTATCAGTTTCAGAAACAGAGTTGGACTAGATATGGTCCGTGTGTGTAGGAAACACAGTCCTTTTTTTCTGAGCACACTCACGTTTTCCTCTGTATTAGAGAATCTAGAAAGCAAGAGCGTGCTTCTTGCTCTAAAGCAGAGTGTGTTTCTTGGATGAGAACTGTGCCGTGTGCTTCCCTTCAGAAACGGAGTTAAATGCCAGGCTCTGTGTCTTTCTTCAAGGAAGACTTCGTTTCAGGTAAACACAGTCACTTTTCACCTCAAACGAAGCTACATTGTTCAAGAAGCCCACATGATTCTCGCTCTTAACTGAAAAGCATTGGATGTTAGAGGACCTGTGGTTTGTATCAGTTTCAGAAAAAGAGTTGAACTAGATATGGTCCGTGTATAGGAAACACAGTTCTTTTGTTCTGAGCACACTCACGTTTCCCTCTGTATTAGAGACTCTAGAAACAAGAGCGTGATTCTTGCTCTAAAGCAGAATGTGTTTCATGGATGAGAACTGTGCCATGTGTTTCCCTTCAGAAATGGAGTTAAATGCCAGGCTCTGTGTCTTCCTACAAGCAAGATTCGTTTCAGGTAAACGCAATCACATTTCATCTCAAACGAAGCTACATGGTTCACGAAGCTCACACGTTTCTCGCTCTTAACTGAAAAGCATTGGATGTTAGACAACCTGTGGTTTCTATCAGTTTCAGAAGCAGAGTTGAACTTGATATGGTCCGTGTGTGGGAAACACAGTTCTTTTGTTCTGAGCACACTCACGTTTCCCTCTGTATTAGAGACTCTAGAAAGCAAGAGCGTCCTTCTTGCTCTAATGCAGAGTGTGTTTCATGGATGAGAACTGTGCCGTGTGTTTCACTTCAGAAACAGAGTTAAATGCCAGGCTCTGTGTCTTTCTTCAAGCAAGACTTCGTTTCAGGTAAACGCAGTCACTTTTCAGCTCAAACGAAGCTCCATTGTTCACGAAGCTCACCCGTTTCTTGCTCTTAACTGAAAAGAATTGGATGTTAGACGACCTGTGGTTTTTATCAGTTTCAGAAACAGAGTTGGACTAGATATGGTCCGTGTGTGTAGGAAACACAGTCCTTTTTTTCTGAGCACACTCACGTTTTCCTCTGTATTAGAGACTCTAGAAAGCAAGAGCATGCTTCTTGCTCTAAAGCAGAGTGTGTTTCATAGAAGGGAACTGTGCCGTGTGTTTCCCTTCAGAAACGGAATGAAATGCCAGGCGTGTATCTTCCTAAAAGCAAGACTTCGTTTCAGGTAAACACAGTCACTTTTCAGCTCAAACGAAGCTACATTGTTCACAAATCTCACACGTTTCTCGATCTTAAGTGAAAAGCATTGGATGTTAGAGGACCTGTGGTTTGTATCAGTTTCAGAAACAGAGTTGAACTAGATATGGTCCGTGTGTGTAGGAAACACAGTACTTTTGTTCTGAGCACACTCACGTTTCCCTCTGTATTAGAGACTCTAGAAAGCAAGAGCGTCCTTCTTGCTCTAATGCAGAGTGTGTTTCATGGATGAGAACTGTGCCGTGTGTTTCATGGATGAGAACTGTGCCGTGTGTTTCACTTCAGAAACAGAGTTAAATGCCAGGCTCTGTGTCTTTCTTCAAGCAAGACTTCGTTTCAGGTAAACGCAGTCACTTTTCAGCTCAAACGAAGCTCCATTGTTCACGAAGCTCACACGTTTCTCGCTCTTAACTGAAAAGCATTGGATGTTAGAGGACCTGTGGTTTGTATCAGGTTCAGAAACAGAGTTGAACTAGATATGGTACGTGTGTAGGAAACACAGATCTTTTGTTCTGAGCACAGTCACGTTTCCCCCTGTATTAGAGACTCTAGAAAACAAGAGTGTGCTTCTTGCTCTAAAGCAGATTGTGTTTCATGGATGAGAACTGTGCCGTGTGTTTCCCTTCAGAAACGGAGTTAAATGACAGGCTCTGTGCCTTCCTACAAGCAAGACTTCGTTTCAGGTAAACGCAGTCACTTTTCAGCTCAATCGAAGCTACATTGTTCACAAAGCTCACACGTATCTCGCTCTTAACTGAAAAGCATTGGATGTTAGAGGACCTGTGGTTTGTATCAGTTTCAGAAACAGAGTTGAACTAGATACGGTCCGTGTGTGTAGGAAACACAGTTCTTTTGTTCTGAGCACACTCACGTTTCCCTCTGTATTAGATACTCTAGAAAGCAAGAGCGTGCTTCTTGCTCTAAAGCAGAGTGTGTTTCATGGATGAGAACTGTGCTGTGTGTTTCCCTTCAGAAACGGAGTTAAATGCCAGGCTCTGTGTCTTTCTTCAAGGAAGACTTAGTTTCAGGTAAACGCAGTCACTTTTCACCTCAAACAAAGCTACATTGTTCACAATTACCACACGTTTCTCGCTCATAACTGAAAAGAATTGGATGTTAGAGGACCTGTGGTTTGTATCAGTTTCAGAAACAGAGTTGAACTAGATATGGTCCGTGTGTAGGAAACACAGTTCTTTTCTTCTGAGCACATTCACGTTTCCCTCTCTATTAGAGACTCTAGAAAGCAAGAGCATGCTTCTTGCTCTAAAGCAGAGTGTGTTTCATAGAAGGGAACTGTGCCGTGTGTTTCCCTTCAGAAACGGAATGAAATGCCAGGCGTGTATCTTCCTACAAGCAAGACTTCGTTTCAGGTAAACACAGTCACTTTTCAGCTCAAACGAAGCTACATTGTTCACAAATCTCACACGTTTCTCGATCTTAAGTGAAAAGAATTGGATGTTAGAGGACCTGTGGTTTGTATCAGTTTCAGAAACAGAGTTGAACTAGATATGGTCTGTGCGTGTAGGAAACACAGTTCTTTTGTTCTGAGCACACTCACGTTTCCCTCTGTATTAGAGACTCTAGAAAGCAAGAGTGTGCTTCTTGCTCTAAAGCAGAATGTGTTTCATGGATGAGGACTGTGCCTTGTGTTTCCCTTCAGAAACGGAGTTAAATGCCAGAAGTGTGTCTTCCTACAAGCAAAACTACGTTTCAGGTAAACACAGTGACTTTTCACGTCAAACGAAGCTACATTGTTCACGAAGCTCACCCGTTTCTCACTCTTAACTGAAAAGAATTGGATGTTAGACGACCTGTGGTTTTTATCAGTTTCAGAAACAGAGTTGGACTAGATATGGTCCGTGTGTGTAGGAAACACAGTCCTTTTTTTCTGAGCACACTCACGTTTTCCTCTGTATTAGAGAATCTAGAAAGCAAGAGCGTGCTTCTTGCTCTAAAGCAGAGTGTGTTTCTTGGATGAGAACTGTGCCGTGTGCTTCCCTTCAGAAACGGAGTTAAATGCCAGGCTCTGTGTCTTTCTTCAAGGAAGACTTCGTTTCAGGTAAACACAGTCACTTTTCACCTCAAACGAAGCTACATTGTTCAAGAAGCCCACATGATTCTCGCTCTTAACTGAAAAGCATTGGATGTTAGAGGACCTGTGGTTTGTATCAGTTTCAGAAAAAGAGTTGAACTAGATATGGTCCGTGTATAGGAAACACAGTTCTTTTGTTCTGAGCACACTCACGTTTCCCTCTGTATTAGAGACTCTAGAAACAAGAGCGTGATTCTTGCTCTAAAGCAGAATGTGTTTCATGGATGAGAACTGTGCCATGTGTTTCCCTTCAGAAATGGAGTTAAATGCCAGGCTCTGTGTCTTCCTACAAGCAAGATTCGTTTCAGGTAAACGCAATCACATTTCATCTCAAACGAAGCTACATGGTTCACGAAGCTCACACGTTTCTCGCTCTTAACTGAAAAGCATTGGATGTTAGACAACCTGTGGTTTCTATCAGTTTCAGAAGCAGAGTTGAACTTGATATGGTCCGTGTGTGGGAAACACAGTTCTTTTGTTCTGAGCACACTCACGTTTCCCTCTGTATTAGAGACTCTAGAAAGCAAGAGCGTGCTTCTTGCTCTAAAGCAGAGTGTGTTTCAAGAATGAGAACTGTGCCGTGTGTTTCCCTTCAGAAACAGAGTTAAATGCCAGGCTCTGTGTCTTTCTTCAACCAAGACTACGTTTCAGGTAAACGCGGTCACTTTTCAACTCAAACGAAGCTACATTGTTCACAAAGCCCACATGTTTCTCGCTCTTAACTGAAAAGAATTGGATGTTAGAGGACCTGTGGTTTGTATCAGTTTCAGAAACAGAGTTGAACTAGATACGGTCCGTGTGTGTAGGAAACACAGTTCTTTTGTTCTGAGCACACTCACGTTTCCCTCTGTATTAGATAACCTAGAAAGCAAGAGCGTGCTTCTTGCTCTAAAGCAGAGTGTGTTTCATGGATGAGAACTGTGCTGTGTGTTTCCCTTCAGAAACGGAGTTAAATGCCAGGCTCTGTGTCTTTCTTCAAGGAAGACTTAGTTTCAGGTAAACGCAGTCACTTTTCACCTCAAACGAAGCTACATTGTTCACAATGCCCACACGTTTCTCACTCGTAACTGAAAAGAATTGGATGTTAGAGGACCTGTGGTTTGTATCAGTTTCAGAAACAGAGTTGAACTAGATAGGGTCCGTGTGGAGGAAACACAGTTCTTTTCTTCTGAGCACACTCACGTTTCCCTCTGTATTAGAGACTCTAGAAAGCAAGAGCGTCCTTCTTGCTCTAATGCAGAGTGTGTTTCATGGATGAGAACTGTGCCGTGTGTTTCATGGATGAGAACTGTGCCGTGTGTTTCACTTCAGAAACAGAGTTAAATGCCAGGCTCTGTGTCTTTCTTCAAGCAAGACTTCGTTTCAGGTAAACGCAGTCACTTTTCAGCTCAAACGAAGCTCCATTGTTCACGAAGCTCACACGATTCTCGCTCTTAACTGAAAAGCATTGGATGTTAGAGGACCTGTGGTTTGTATCAGGTTCAGAAACAGAGTTGAACTAGATACGGTCCGTGTGTGTAGGAAACACAGTTCTTTTGTTCTGAGCACACTCACGTTTCCCTCTGTATTAGATACTCCAGAAAGCAAGAGCGTGCTTCTTGCTCTAAAGCAGAGTGTGTTTCTTGGATGAGAACTGTGCCGTGTGTTTCCCTTCAGAAACGGAGTTAATGCCAGAAGTGTGTCTTCCTACAAGCAAGACTTCGTTTCAGGTAAACGCAGTCACTTTTCACCTCAAAGGAAGCTACATTGTTCACGAAGCTCACACGTTTCTCGCTTTTAACTGAAAAGCATTGGATGTTAGAGGACCTGTGGTTTGTATCAGGTTCAGAAACAGAGTTGAACTAGATATGGTCCGTGTGTAGGAAACACAGATCTTTTGTTCTGAGCACAGTCACGTTTCCCCCTGTATTAGAGACTCTAGAAAGCAAGAGTGTGCTTCTTGCTCTAAAGCAGATTGTGTTTCATGGATGAGAACTGTGCCGTGGTTTTCCCTTCAGAAATGGAGTTAAATGACAGGCTCTGTGCCTTCCTACAAGCAAGAAATCGTTTCAGGTAAACGCAGTCACTTTTCAGCTCAAACGAAGCTACATTGTTCACAAAGCTCACACGTTTCTCCCTCTTAACTGAAAAGCATTGGATGTTAGAGGACCTGTGGTTTGTATCAGTTTCAGAAACAGAGTTGAACTAGGTATGGTTCGTGTGTAGGAAACACAGATCTTTTGTTCTGAGCACACTAACGTTTCCCTCTGTATTAGAGACTCTAGAAAGCAAAAGCATGCTTCTTGCTCTAAAGCAGAATGTGTTTCATGGATGAGAACTGTGCCGTGTGTTTCCCTTCAGAAACGGAGTTAATGCCAGAAGTGTGTCTTCCTCCAAGCAAGACTTCGTTTCAGGTAAACGCAGTCACTTTTCACCTCAAACGACGCTACATTGTTCACAAAGCTCACACGTTTCTCCCTCTTAACTGAAAAGCATTGGACGTTAGAGGACCTGTGGTTTGTATCAGTTTCAGAAACAGAGTTGAACTAGATACGGTCCGTGTGTGTAGGAAACACAGTTCTTTTGTTCTGAGCACCCTCACGTTTCCCTCTGTATTAGATACTCTAGAAAGCAAGAGCATGCTTCTTGCTCTAAAGCAGAGTGTGTTTCATAGAAGGGAACTGTGCCGTGTGTTTCCCTTCAGAAACGGAATGAAATGCCAGGCGTGTATCTTTAAAAGCAAGACTTCTTTTCAGGTAAACACAGTCACTTTTCAGCTCAAACGAAGCTACATTGTTCACAAATCTCACACGTTTCTCGATCTTAAGTGAAAAGCATAGGATGTTAGAGGACCTGTGGTTTGTATCAGTTTCAGAAACAGAGTTGAACTAGATATGGTCCGTGTGTGTAGGAAACGCAGTACTTTTGTTCTGAGCACACTCACGTTTCCCTCTGTATTAGAGACTCTAGAAAGCAAGAGCGTCCTTCTTGCTCTAATGCAGAGTGTGTTTCATGGATGAGAACTGTGCCGTGTGTTTCATGGATGAGAACTGTGCCGTGTGTTTCACTTCAGAAACAGAGTTAAATGCCAGGCTCTGTGTCTTTCTTCAAGCAAGACTTCGTTTCAGGTAAACGCAGTCACTTTTCAGCTCAAACGAATCTCCATTGTTCACGAAGCTCACACGTTTCTCGCTCTTAACTGAAAAGCATTGGATGTTAGAGGACCTGTGGTTTGTATCAGGTTCAGAAACAGAGTTGAACTAGATATGGTACGTGTGTAGGAAACACAGATCTTTTGTTCTGAGCACAGTCACGTTTCCCCCTGTATTAGAGACTCTAGAAATCAAGAGTGTGCTTCTTGCTCTAAAGCAGATTGTGTTTCATGGATGAGAACTGTGCCGTGTGTTTCCCTTCAGAAACGGAGTTAAATGACAGGCTCTGTGCCTTCCTACAAGCAAGACTTCGTTTCAGGTAAACGCAGTCACTTTTCAGCTCAATCGAAGCTACATTGTTCACAAAGCTCACACGTTTCTCGCTCTTAACTGAAAAGCATTGGATGTTAGAGGACCTGTGGTTTGTATCAGTTTCAGAAACAGAGTTGAACTAGATACGGTCCGTGTGTGTAGGAAACACAGTTCTTTTGTTCTGAGCACACTCACGTTTCCCTCTGTATTAGATACTCTAGAAAGCAAGAGCGTGCTTCTTGCTCTAAAGCAGAGTGTGTTTCATGGATGAGAACTGTGCCGTGTGTTTCCCTTCAGAAACGGAGTTAAATGCCAGGCTCTGTGTCTTTCTTCAAGGAAGACTTAGTTTCAGGTAAACGCAGTCACTTTTCACCTCAAACAAAGCTACATTGTTCACAATGCCCACACGTTTCTCGCTCGTAACTGAAAAGAATTGGATGTTAGAGGACCTGTGGTTTGTATCAGTTTCAGAAACAGAGTTGAACTAGATATGGTCCGTGTGTAGGAAACACAGTTCTTTTCTTCTGAGCACACTCACGTTTCCCTCTCTATTAGAGACTCTAGAAAGCAAGAGCATGCTTCTTGCTCTAAAGCAGAGTGTGTTTCATAGAAGGGAACTGTGCCGTGTGTTTCCCTTCAGAAACGGAATGAAATGCCAGGCGTGTATCTTCCTACAAGCAAGACTTCGTTTCAGGTAAACACAGTCACTTTTCAGCTCAAACGAAGCTACATTGTTCACAAATCTCACACGTTTCTCGATCTTAAGTGAAAAGCATTGGATGTTAGACGACCTGTGGTTTTTATCAGTTTCAGAAACAGAGTTGGACGAGATATGGTCCGTGTGTGTAGGAAACACAGTCCTTTTTTTCTGAGCACACTCACGTTTTCCTCTGTATTAGAGACTCTAGAAAGCAAGAGCGTGCTTCTTGCTCTAAAGCAGAGTGTGTTTCATGGATGAGAACTGTGCCGTGTGCTTCCCTTCAGAAACGGAGTTAAATGCCAGGCTCTGTGTCTTTCTTCAAGGAAGACTTCGTTTCAGGTAAACACAGTCACTTTTCACCTCAAACGAAGCTACATTGTTCAAGAAGCCCACATGATTCTCGCTCTTAACTGAAAAGCATTGGATGTTAGAGGACCTGTTGTTTGTATCAGTTTCAGAAACAGAGTTGAACTAGATATGGTCCGTGTGTGTAGGAAACACAATTCTTTTCTTCTGAGCACACTCACGTTTCCCTCTGTATTAGAGACTCTAGAAAGCAAGAGCGTGCCTCTTGCTCTAAAGCAGAGTGTGTTTCATGGATGAGAACTGTGCCGTGTGTTTCCCTTCAGAAACGGAGTTAAATGCCAGCCTCTGTGCCTTCCTACAAGCAAGACTTCGTTTCAGGTAAACGCTGTCACTTTTGAGCTCAAACGAAGCGACATTGTTCACAAAGCTCACACGTTTCTCGCTCTTAAATGAAAAGCATTGGATGTTAGAGGACCTGTGGTTTGTATCAGTTTCAGAAACAGAGTTGAACTAGATATGGTCTGTGTGTGTAGGAAACACAGTTCTTTTGTTCTGAGCACACTCACCTTTCCCTGTGTATTAGAGAATCTAGAAAGCAAGAGCGTGCTTCTTGCTCTAAAGCAGAGTGTGTTTCAAGAATGAGAACTGTGCCGTGTGTTTCGCTTCAGAAACAGAGTTAAATGCCAGGCTCTGTGTCTTTCTTCAAGCAAGACTACGTTTCAGGTAAACGCGGTCACTTTTCAACTCAAACGAAGCTACATTGTTCACAAAGCCCACATGTTTCTCGCTCTTAACTGAAAAGAATTGGATGTTAGAGGACCTGTGGTTTGTATCAGTTTCAGAAACAGAGTTGAACTAGATATGGTTCGTGTGTAGGAAACACCGTTCTTTTGTTCTGAGCACACTCACGTTTCCCTCTGTATTAGAGACTCTAGAAATCAAAAGCATGCTTCTTGCTCTAAAGCAGAATGTGTTTCATGGATGAGAACGGTGCCGTGTGTTTCCCTTCAGAAACGGAGTTAATGCCAGAAGTGTGTCTTCCTACAAGCAAGACTTCGTTTCAGGTAAACGCAGTCACTTTTCACCTCAAAGGAAGCTACATTGTTCACGAAGCTCACACGTTTCTCGCTTTTAACTGAAAAGCATTGGATGTTAGAGGACCTGTGGTTTGTATCAGGTTCAGAAACAGAGTTGAACTAGATATGGAACGTGTGTAGGAAACACAGATCTTTTGTTCTGAGCACAGTCACGTTTCCCCCTGTATTAGAGACTCTAGAAAGCAAGAGTGTGCTTCTTGCTCTAAAGCAGATTGTGTTTCATGGATGAGAACTGTGCCGTGTGTTTCCCTTCAGAAATGGAGTTAAATGACAGGCTCTGTGCCTTCCTACAAGCAAGAATTCGTTTCAGGTAAACACAGTCACTTTTCAGCTCAAACGAAGCTACATTGTTCACAAAGCTCACACGTTTCTCCCTCTTAACTGAAAAGCATTGGATGTTAGAGGACCTGTGGTTTGTATCAGTTTCAGAAACAGAGTTGAACTAGATACGGTCCGTGTGTGTAGGAAACACAGTTCTTTTGTTCTGATCACACTCACGTTTCCCTGTGTATTAGAGAATCTAGAAAGCAAGAGCGTGCTTCTTGCTCTAAAGCAGAGTGTGTTTCAAGAAGGAGAACTGTGCCATGTGTTTCGCTTCAGAAACAGAGTTAAATGCCAGGCTCTGTGTCTTTCTTCAAGCAAGACTACGTTTCAGGTAAACGCGATCACTTTTCAACTCAAACGAAGCTACATTGTTCACAAAGCCCACATGTTTCTCGCTCTTAACTGAAAAGAATTGGATGTTAGAGGACCTGTGGTTTGTATCAGTTTCAGAAACAAAGTTGAACTAGATATGGTTCGTGTGTAGGAAACACCGTTCTTTTGTTCTGAGCACACTCACGTTTCCCTCTGTATTAGAGACTCTAGAAAGCAAAAGCATGCTTCTTGCTCTAAAGCAGAATGTGTTTCATGGATGAGAACTGTGCCGTGTGTTTCCCTTCAGAAACGGAGTTAATGCCAGAAGTGTGTCTTCCTACAAGCAAGACTTCGTTTCAGGTAAACGCAGTCACTTTTCACCTCAAAGGAAGCTACATTGTTCACGAAGCTCACACGTTTCTCGCTTATAACTGAAAAGCATTGGATGGTAGAGGACCTGTGGTTTGTATCAGGTTCAGAAACAGAGTTGAACTAGATATGGTCCGTGTGTAGGAAACACACATCTTTTGTTCTGAGCACAGTCACGTTTCCCCCTGTATTAGAGACTCTAGAAAGCAAGAGTGTGCTTCTTGCTCTAAAGCAGATTGTGTTTCATGGATGAGAACTGTGCCGTGTGTTTCCCTTCAGAAATGGAGTTAAATGACAGGCTCTGTGCCTTCCTACAAGGAAGAATTCGTTTCAGGTAAACGCAGTCACTTTTCAGCTCAAACGAAGCTACATTGTTCACAAAGCTCACACGTTTCTCCCTCTTAACTGAAAAGCATTGGACGTTAGAGGACCTGTGGTTTGTATCAGTTTCAGAAACAGAGTTGAACTAGATACGGTCCGTGTGTGTAGGAAACACAGTTCTTTTGTTCTGAGCACACTCACGTTTCCCTCTGTATTAGATACTCTAGAAAGCTAGAGCGTGCTTCTTGCTCTAAAGCAGAGTATGTTTCATGGATGAGAACTATGCCGTGTTTTTCCCTTCAGAAACAGATTTAAATGCCAGGCTCTGTGTCTTTCTTCAAGCAAGACTACGTTTCAGGTAAACGCGGTCACTTTTCACCTCAAACGAAGCTACATTGTTCACAAAGCCCACACGTTTCTCGCTCTTAACTGAAAAGAATTGGATGTTAGAGGACCTGTGGTTTGTATCAGAATCAGAAACAGAGTTGAACTAGATATCGTCCGTGTGTAGGAAACACAGATCTTTTGTTCTGAGCACACTCACGATTCCCTCTGTATTAGAGACTCTAGAAAGCAAAAGCATGCTTCTTGCTCTAAAGCAGAATGTGTTTCATGGATGAGAACTATGCCGTGTGTTTCCCTCAGAAACAGAGTTAAATGCCAGTCGTGTGTCTTCCTACAAGCAAGACTTCTTTTCAGGTAAACGCAGTCACTTTTCATCTCAAATGAAGCTACATTGTTCACGAAGCTCACACGTTTCTCGCTCTTAACTGAAAAAATTGGATGTTAGAGGACCTGTGGTTTGTATCAGGTTCAGAAACAGAGTTGAACTAGATACGGTCCGTGTGTAGGAAACACAGTACTTTTGTTCTGAGCACACTCACGTTTCCCTCTGTATTAGAGACTCTAGAAAGCAAGAGTGTGCTTCTTGCTCTAAAGCAGAATGTGTTTCATGGATGAGGACTGTGCCTTGTGTTTCCCTTCAGAAACGGAGTTAAATGCCAGAAGTGTGTCTTCCTACAAGCAAAACTACGTTTCAGGTAAACACAGTGACTTTTCACGTCAAACGAAGCTACATTGTTCACGAAGCTCACCCGTTTCTTGCTCTTAACTGAAAAGAATTGGATGTTAGACGACCTGTGGTTTTTATCAGTTTCAGAAACAGAGTTGGACTAGATATGGTCCGTGTGTGTAGGAAACACAGTCCTTTTTTTCTGAGCACACTCACGTTTTCCTCTGTATTAGAGACTCTAGAAAGCAAGAGCATGCTTCTTGCTCTAAAGCAGAGTGTGTTTCATAGAAGGGAACTGTGCCGTGTGTTTCCCTTCAGAAACGGAATGAAATGCCAGGCGTGTATCTTCCTAAAAGCAAGACTTCGTTTCAGGTAAACACAGTCACTTTTCAGCTCAAACGAAGCTACATTGTTCACAAATCTCACACGTTTCTCGATCTTAAGTGAAAAGCATTGGATGTTAGAGGACCTGTGGTTTGTATCAGTTTCAGAAACAGAGTTGAACTAGATATGGTCCGTGTGTGTAGGAAACACAGTACTTTTGTTCTGAGCACACTCACGTTTCCCTCTGTATTAGAGACTCTAGAAAGCAAGAGCGTCCTTCTTGCTCTAATGCAGAGTGTGTTTCATGGATGAGAACTGTGCCGTGTGTTTCATGGATGAGAACTGTGCCGTGTGTTTCACTTCAGAAACAGAGTTAAATGCCAGGCTCTGTGTCTTTCTTCAAGCAAGACTTCGTTTCAGGTAAACGCAGTCACTTTTCAGCTCAAACGAAGCTCCATTGTTCACGAAGCTCACACGTTTCTCGCTCTTAACTGAAAAGCATTGGATGTTAGAGGACCTGTGGTTTGTATCAGGTTCAGAAACAGAGTTGAACTAGATATGGTACGTGTGTAGGAAACACAGATCTTTTGTTCTGAGCACAGTCACGTTTCCCCCTGTATTAGAGACTCTAGAAAACAAGAGTGTGCTTCTTGCTCTAAAGCAGATTGTGTTTCATGGATGAGAACTGTGCCGTGTGTTTCCCTTCAGAAACGGAGTTAAATGACAGGCTCTGTGCCTTCCTACAAGCAAGATTTCGTTTCAGGTAAACGCAGTCACTTTTCAGCTCAATCGAAGCTACATTGTTCACAAAGCTCACACGTATCTCGCTCTTAACTGAAAAGCATTGGATGTTAGAGGACCTGTGGTTTGTATCAGTTTCAGAAACAGAGTTGAACTAGATACGGTCCGTGTGTGTAGGAAACACAGTTCTTTTGTTCTGAGCACACTCACGTTTCCCTCTGTATTAGATACTCTAGAAAGCAAGAGCGTGCTTCTTGCTCTAAAGCAGAGTGTGTTTCATGGATGAGAACTGTGCTGTGTGTTTCCCTTCAGAAACGGAGTTAAATGCCAGGCTCTGTGTCTTTCTTCAAGGAAGACTTAGTTTCAGGTAAACGCAGTCACTTTTCACCTCAAACAAAGCTACATTGTTCACAATTACCACACGTTTCTCGCTCATAACTGAAAAGAATTGGATGTTAGAGGACCTGTGGTTTGTATCAGTTTCAGAAACAGAGTTGAACTAGATATGGTCCGTGTGTAGGAAACACAGTTCTTTTCTTCTGAGCACATTCACGTTTCCCTCTCTATTAGAGACTCTAGAAAGCAAGAGCATGCTTCTTGCTCTAAAGCAGAGTGTGTTTCATAGAAGGGAACTGTGCCGTGTGATTCCCTTCAGAAACGGAATGAAATGCCAGGCGTGTATCTTCCTACAAGCAAGACTTCGTTTCAGGTAAACACAGTCACTTTTCAGCTCAAACGAAGCTACATTGTTCACAAATCTCACACGTTTCTCGATCTTAAGTGAAAAGAATTGGATGTTAGAGGACCTGTGGTTTGTATCAGTTTCAGAAACAGAGTTGAACTAGATATGGTCTGTGCGTGTAGGAAACACAGTTCTTTTGTTCTGAGCACACTCACGTTTCCCTCTGTATTAGAGACTCTAGAAAGCAAGAGTGTGCTTCTTGCTCTAAAGCAGAATGTGTTTCATGGATGAGGACTGTGCCTTGTGTTTCCCTTCAGAAACGGAGTTAAATGCCAGAAGTGTGTCTTCCTACAAGCAAAACTACGTTTCAGGTAAACACAGTGACTTTTCACGTCAAACGAAGCTACATTGTTCACGAAGCTCACCCGTTTCTCACTCTTAACTGAAAAGAATTGGATGTTAGACGACCTGTGGTTTTTATCAGTTTCAGAAACAGAGTTGGACTAGATATGGTCCGTGTGTGTAGGAAACACAGTCCTTTTTTTCTGAGCACACTCACGTTTTCCTCTGTATTAGAGACTCTAGAAAGCAAGAGCGTGCTTCTTGCTCTAAAGCAGAGTGTGTTTCTTGGATGAGAACTGTGCCGTGTGCTTCCCTTCAGAAACGGAGTTAAATGCCAGGCTCTGTGTCTTTCTTCAATGAAGACTTCGTTTCAGGTAAACACAGTCACTTTTCACCTCAAACGAAGCTACATTGTTCAAGAAGCCCACATGATTCTCGCTCTTAACTGAAAAGCATTGGATGTTAGAGGACCTGTGGTTTGTATCAGTTTCAGAAAAAGAGTTGAACTAGATATGGTCCGTGTATAGGAAACACAGTTCTTTTGTTCTGAGCACACTCACGTTTCCCTCTGTATTAGAGACTCTAGAAACAAGAGCGTGATTCTTGCTCTAAAGCAGAATGTGTTTCATGGATGAGAACTGTGCCATGTGTTTCCCTTCAGAAATGGAGTTAAATGCCAGGCTCTGTGTCTTCCTACAAGCAAGATTCGTTTCAGGTAAACGCAATCACATTTCATCTCAAACGAAGCTACATGGTTCACGAAGCTCACACGTTTCTCGCTCTTAACTGAAAAGCATTGGATGTTAGACAACCTGTGGTTTCTATCAGTTTCAGAAGCAGAGTTGAACTTGATATGGTCCGTGTGTGGGAAACACAGTTCTTTTGTTCTGAGCACACTCACGTTTCCCTCTGTATTAGAGACTCTAGAAAGCAAGAGCGTCCTTCTTGCTCTAATGCAGAGTGTGTTTCATGGATGAGAACTGTGCCGTGTGTTTCACTTCAGAAACAGAGTTAAATGCCAGGCTCTGTGTCTTTCTTCAAGCAAGACTTCGTTTCAGGTAAACGCAGTCACTTTTCAGCTCAAACGAAGCTCCATTGTTCACGAAGCTCACACGTTTCTCGCTCTTAACTGAAAAGCATTGGATGTTAGAGGACCTGTGGTTTGTATCAGTTTCAGAAACAGAGTTGAACTAGATATGGTCCGTGTGTAGGAAACACAGTTCTTTTGTTCTGAGCACACTCACGTTTCCCTCTGTATTAGAGACTCTAGAAAGCAAGAGCGTGCTTCTTGCTCTAAAGCAGATTGTGTTTCATGGATGAGAAATGTGCCGTGTATTTCCCTTCAGAAACAGAGTTAAATGACAGGCCCTGTGCCTTCCTACAAGCAAGACTTCGTTTCAGGTAAACGCAGTCACTTTTCAGCTCAAACGAAGCTACATTGTTCACAAAGCTCACACGTTTCTCGCTCTTAAATGAAAAGCATTGGATGTTAGAGGACCTGTGGTTTGTATCAGTTTCACAAACAGAGTTGAATTAGATATGGTCTGTGTGTGTAGGAAACACAGTTCTTTTGTTCTGAGCACACTCACGTTTCCCTCTGTATTAGAGACTCTAGAAAGCAAGAGCGTGCTTCTTGCTCTAAAGCAGAGTGTGTTTCAAGAATGAGAACTGTGCCGTGTGTTTCCCTTCAGAAACAGAGTTAAATGCCAGGCTCTGTGTCTTTCTTCAACCAAGACTACGTTTCAGGTAAACGCGGTCACTTTTCAACTCAAACGAAGCTACATTGTTCACAAAGCCCACATGTTTCTCGCTCTTAACTGAAAAGAATTGGATGTTAGAGGACCTGTGGTTTGTATCAGTTTCAGAAACAGAGTTGAACTAGATACGGTCCGTGTGTGTAGGAAACACAGTTCTTTTGTTCTGAGCACACTCACGTTTCCCTCTGTATTAGATAACCTAGAAAGCAAGAGCGTGCTTCTTGCTCTAAAGCAGAGTGTGTTTCATGGATGAGAACTGTGCTGTGTGTTTCCCTTCAGAAACGGAGTTAAATGCCAGGCTCTGTGTCTTTCTTCAAGGAAGACTTAGTTTCAGGTAAACGCAGTCACTTTTCACCTCAAACGAAGCTACATTGTTCACAATGCCCACACGTTTCTCACTCGTAACTGAAAAGAATTGGATGTTAGAGGACCTGTGGTTTGTATCAGTTTCAGAAACAGAGTTGAACTAGATAGGGTCCGTGTGGAGGAAACACAGTTCTTTTCTTCTGAGCACACTCACGTTTCCCTCTGTATTAGAGACTCTAGAAAGCAAGAGCGTCCTTCTTGCTCTAATGCAGAGTGTGTTTCATGGATGAGAACTGTGCCGTGTGTTTCATGGATGAGAACTGTGCCGTGTGTTTCACTTCAGAAACAGAGTTAAATGCCAGGCTCTGTGTCTTTCTTCAAGCAAGACTTCGTTTCAGGTAAACGCAGTCACTTTTCAGCTCAAACGAAGCTCCATTGTTCACGAAGCTCACACGATTCTCGCTCTTAACTGAAAAGCATTGGATGTTAGAGGACCTGTGGTTTGTATCAGGTTCAGAAACAGAGTTGAACTAGATACGGTCCGTGTGTGTAGGAAACACAGTTCTTTTGTTCTGAGCACACTCACGTTTCCCTCTGTATTAGATACTCCAGAAAGCAAGAGCGTGCTTCTTGCTCTAAAGCAGAGTGTGTTTCTTGGATGAGAACAGTGCCGTGTGTTTCCCTTCAGAAACGGAGTTAATGCCAGAAGTGTGTCTTCCTACAAGCAAGACTTCGTTTCAGGTAAACGCAGTCACTTTTCACCTCAAAGGAAGCTACATTGTTCACGAAGCTCACACGTTTCTCGCTTTTAACTGAAAAGCATTGGATGTTAGAGGACCTGTGGTTTGTATCAGGTTCAGAAACAGAGTTGAACTAGATATGGTCCATGTGTAGGAAACACAGATCTTTTGTTCTGAGCACAGTCACGTTTCCCCCTGTATTAGAGACTCTAGAAAGCAAGAGTGTGCTTCTTGCTCTAAAGCAGATTGTGTTTCATGGATGAGAACTGTGCCGTGGTTTTCCCTTCAGAAATGGAGTTAAATGACAGGCTCTGTGCCTTCCTACAAGCAAGAAATCGTTTCAGGTAAACGCAGTCACTTTTCAGCTCAAACGAAGCTACATTGTTCACAAAGCTCACACGTTTCTCCCTCTTAACTGAAAAGCATTGGATGTTAGAGGACCTGTGGTTTGTATCAGTTTCAGAAACAGAGTTGAACTAGGTATGGTTCGTGTGTAGGAAACACAGATCTTTTGTTCTGAGCACACTAACGTTTCCCTCTGTATTAGAGACTCTAGAAAGCAAAAGCATGCTTCTTGCTCTAAAGCAGAATGTGTTTCATGGATGAGAACTGTGCCGTGTGTTTCCCTTCAGAAACGGAGTTAATGCCAGAAGTGTGTCTTCCTCCAAGCAAGACTTCGTTTCAGGTAAACGCAGTCACTTTTCACCTCAAACGACGCTACATTGTTCACAAAGCTCACACGTTTCTCCCTCTTAACTGAAAAGCATTGGACGTTAGAGGACCTGTGGTTTGTATCAGTTTCAGAAACAGAGTTGAACTAGATACGGTCCGTGTGTGTAGGAAACACAGTTCTTTTGTTCTGAGCACCCTCACGTTTCCCTCTGTATTAGATACTCTAGAAAGCAAGAGCATGCTTCTTGCTCTAAAGCAGAGTGTGTTTCATAGAAGGGAACTGTGCCGTGTGTTTCCCTTCAGAAACGGAATGAAATGCCAGGCGTGTATCTTTAAAAGCAAGACTTCTTTTCAGGTAAACACAGTCACTTTTCAGCTCAAACGAAGCTACATTGTTCACAAATCTCACACGTTTCTCGATCTTAAGTGAAAAGCATAGGATGTTAGAGGACCTGTGGTTTGTATCAGTTTCAGAAACAGAGTTGAACTAGATATGGTCCGTGTGTGTAGGAAACGCAGTACTTTTGTTCTGAGCACACTCACGTTTCCCTCTGTATTAGAGACTCTAGAAAGCAAGAGCGTCCTTCTTGCTCTAATGCAGAGTGTGTTTCATGGATGAGAACTGTGCCGTGTGTTTCATGGATGAGAACTGTGCCGTGTGTTTCACTTCAGAAACAGAGTTAAATGCCAGGCTCTGTGTCTTTCTTCAAGCAAGACTTCGTTTCAGGTAAACGCAGTCACTTTTCAGCTCAAACGAATCTCCATTGTTCACGAAGCTCACACGTTTCTCGCTCTTAACTGAAAAGCATTGGATGTTAGAGGACCTGTGGTTTGTATCAGGTTCAGAAACAGAGTTGAACTAGATATGGTACGTGTGTAGGAAACACAGATCTTTTGTTCTGAGCACAGTCACGTTTCCCCCTGTATTAGAGACTCTAGAAATCAAGAGTGTGCTTCTTGCTCTAAAGCAGATTGTGTTTCATGGATGAGAACTGTGCCGTGTGTTTCCCTTCAGAAACGGAGTTAAATGACAGGCTCTGTGCCTTCCTACAAGCAAGACTTCGTTTCAGGTAAACGCAGTCACTTTTCAGCTCAATCGAAGCTACATTGTTCACAAAGCTCACACGTTTCTCGCTCTTAACTGAAAAGCATTGGATGTTAGAGGACCTGTGGTTTGTATCAGTTTCAGAAACAGAGTTGAACTAGATACGGTCCGTGTGTGTAGGAAACACAGTTCTTTTGTTCTGAGCACACTCACGTTTCCCTCTGTATTAGATACTCTAGAAAGCAAGAGCGTGCTTCTTGCTCTAAAGCAGAGTGTGTTTCATGGATGAGAACTGTGCCGTGTGTTTCCCTTCAGAAACGGAGTTAAATGCCAGGCTCTGTGTCTTTCTTCAAGGAAGACTTAGTTTCAGGTAAACGCAGTCACTTTTCACCTCAAACAAAGCTACATTGTTCACAATGCCCACACGTTTCTCGCTCGTAACTGAAAAGAATTGGATGTTAGAGGACCTGTGGTTTGTATCAGTTTCAGAAACAGAGTTGAACTAGATATGGTCCGTGTGTAGGAAACACAGTTCTTTTCTTCTGAGCACACTCACGTTTCCCTCTCTATTAGAGACTCTAGAAAGCAAGAGCATGCTTCTTGCTCTAAAGCAGAGTGTGTTTCATAGAAGGGAACTGTGCCGTGTGTTTCCCTTCAGAAACGGAATGAAATGCCAGGCGTGTATCTTCCTACAAGCAAGACTTCGTTTCAGGTAAACACAGTCACTTTTCAGCTCAAACGAAGCTACATTGTTCACAAATCTCACACGTTTCTCGATCTTAAGTGAAAAGCATTGGATGTTAGACGACCTGTGGTTTTTATCAGTTTCAGAAACAGAGTTGGACGAGATATGGTCCGTGTGTGTAGGAAACACAGTCCTTTTTTTCTGAGCACACTCACGTTTTCCTCTGTATTAGAGACTCTAGAAAGCAAGAGCGTGCTTCTTGCTCTAAAGCAGAGTGTGTTTCATGGATGAGAACTGTGCCGTGTGCTTCCCTTCAGAAACGGAGTTAAATGCCAGGCTCTGTGTCTTTCTTCAAGGAAGACTTCGTTTCAGGTAAACACAGTCACTTTTCACCTCAAACGAAGCTACATTGTTCAAGAAGCCCACATGATTCTCGCTCTTAACTGAAAAGCATTGGATGTTAGAGGACCTGTTGTTTGTATCAGTTTCAGAAACAGAGTTGAACTAGATATGGTCCGTGTGTGTAGGAAACACAATTCTTTTCTTCTGAGCACACTCACGTTTCCCTCTGTATTAGAGACTCTAGAAAGCAAGAGCGTGCCTCTTGCTCTAAAGCAGAGTGTGTTTCATGGATGAGAACTGTGCCGTGTGTTTCCCTTCAGAAACGGAGTTAAATGCCAGCCTCTGTGCCTTCCTACAAGCAAGACTTCGTTTCAGGTAAACGCTGTCACTTTTGAGCTCAAACGAAGCGACATTGTTCACAAAGCTCACACGTTTCTCGCTCTTAAATGAAAAGCATTGGATGTTAGAGGACCTGTGGTTTGTATCAGTTTCAGAAACAGAGTTGAACTAGATATGGTCTGTGTGTGTAGGAAACACAGTTCTTTTGTTCTGAGCACACTCACCTTTCCCTGTGTATTAGAGAATCTAGAAAGCAAGAGCGTGCTTCTTGCTCTAAAGCAGAGTGTGTTTCAAGAATGAGAACTGTGCCGTGTGTTTCGCTTCAGAAACAGAGTTAAATGCCAGGCTCTGTGTCTTTCTTCAAGCAAGACTACGTTTCAGGTAAACGCGGTCACTTTTCAACTCAAACGAAGCTACATTGTTCACAAAGCCCACATGTTTCTCGCTCTTAACTGAAAAGAATTGGATGTTAGAGGACCTGTGGTTTGTATCAGTTTCAGAAACAGAGTTGAACTAGATATGGTTCGTGTGTAGGAAACACCGTTCTTTTGTTCTGAGCACACTCACGTTTCCCTCTGTATTAGAGACTCTAGAAATCAAAAGCATGCTTCTTGCTCTAAAGCAGAATGTGTTTCATGGATGAGAACGGTGCCGTGTGTTTCCCTTCAGAAACGGAGTTAATGCCAGAAGTGTGTCTTCCTACAAGCAAGACTTCGTTTCAGGTAAACGCAGTCACTTTTCACCTCAAAGGAAGCTACATTGTTCACGAAGCTCACACGTTTCTCGCTTTTAACTGAAAAGCATTGGATGTTAGAGGACCTGTGGTTTGTATCAGGTTCAGAAACAGAGTTGAACTAGATATGGAACGTGTGTAGGAAACACAGATCTTTTGTTCTGAGCACAGTCACGTTTCCCCCTGTATTAGAGACTCTAGAAAGCAAGAGTGTGCTTCTTGCTCTAAAGCAGATTGTGTTTCATGGATGAGAACTGTGCCGTGTGTTTCCCTTCAGAAATGGAGTTAAATGACAGGCTCTGTGCCTTCCTACAAGAAAGAATTCGTTTCAGGTAAACACAGTCACTTTTCAGCTCAAACGAAGCTACATTGTTCACAAAGCTCACACGTTTCTCCCTCTTAACTGAAAAGCATTGGATGTTAGAGGACCTGTGGTTTGTATCAGTTTCAGAAACAGAGTTGAACTAGATACGGTCCGTGTGTGTAGGAAACACAGTTCTTTTGTTCTGATCACACTCACGTTTCCCTGTGTATTAGAGAATCTAGAAAGCAAGAGCGTGCTTCTTGCTCTAAAGCAGAGTGTGTTTCAAGAAGGAGAACTGTGCCATGTGTTTCGCTTCAGAAACAGAGTTAAATGCCAGGCTCTGTGTCTTTCTTCAAGCAAGACTACGTTTCAGGTAAACGCGATCACTTTTCAACTCAAACGAAGCTACATTGTTCACAAAGCCCACATGTTTCTCGCTCTTAACTGAAAAGAATTGGATGTTAGAGGACCTGTGGTTTGTATCAGTTTCAGAAACAAAGTTGAACTAGATATGGTTCGTGTGTAGGAAACACCGTTCTTTTGTTCTGAGCACACTCACGTTTCCCTCTGTATTAGAGACTCTAGAAAGCAAAAGCATGCTTCTTGCTCTAAAGCAGAATGTGTTTCATGGATGAGAACTGTGCCGTGTGTTTCCCTTCAGAAACGGAGTTAATGCCAGAAGTGTGTCTTCCTACAAGCAAGACTTCGTTTCAGGTAAACGCAGTCACTTTTCACCTCAAAGGAAGCTACATTGTTCACGAAGCTCACACGTTTCTCGCTTATAACTGAAAAGCATTGGATGGTAGAGGACCTGTGGTTTGTATCAGGTTCAGAAACAGAGTTGAACTAGATATGGTCCGTGTGTAGGAAACACACATCTTTTGTTCTGAGCACAGTCACGTTTCCCCCTGTATTAGAGACTCTAGAAAGCAAGAGTGTGCTTCTTGCTCTAAAGCAGATTGTGTTTCATGGATGAGAACTGTGCCGTGTGTTTCCCTTCAGAAATGGAGTTAAATGACAGGCTCTGTGCCTTCCTACAAGGAAGAATTCGTTTCAGGTAAACGCAGTCACTTTTCAGCTCAAACGAAGCTACATTGTTCACAAAGCTCACACGTTTCTCCCTCTTAACTGAAAAGCATTGGACGTTAGAGGACCTGTGGTTTGTATCAGTTTCAGAAACAGAGTTGAACTAGATACGGTCCGTGTGTGTAGGAAACACAGTTCTTTTGTTCTGAGCACACTCACGTTTCCCTCTGTATTAGATACTCTAGAAAGCTAGAGCGTGCTTCTTGCTCTAAAGCAGAGTATGTTTCATGGATGAGAACTATGCGGTGTTTTTCCCTTCAGAAACAGATTTAAATGCCAGGCTCTGTGTCTTTCTTCAAGCAAGACTACGTTTCAGGTAAACGCGGTCACTTTTCACCTCAAACGAAGCTACATTGTTCACAAAGCCCACACGTTTCTCGCTCTTAACTGAAAAGAATTGGATGTTAGAGGACCTGTGGTTTGTATCAGAATCAGAAACAGAGTTGAACTAGATATCGTCCGTGTGTAGGAAACACAGATCTTTTGTTCTGAGCACACTCACGATTCCCTCTGTATTAGAGACTCTAGAAAGCAAAAGCATGCTTCTTGCTCTAAAGCAGAATGTGTTTCATGGATGAGAACTATGCCGTGTGTTTCCCTCAGAAACAGAGTTAAATGCCAGTCGTGTGTCTTCCTACAAGCAAGACTTCTTTTCAGGTAAACGCAGTCACTTTTCATCTCAAATGAAGCTACATTGTTCACGAAGCTCACACGTTTCTCGCTCTTAACTGAAAAAATTGGATGTTAGAGGACCTGTGATTTGTATCAGTTTTAGAAACAGAGTTGAACTAGATATGGTCTGTGTGTGTAGGAAACACTGTTCATTTGTTCTGAGCACACTCACGTTTCCCTCTGTAATAGAGACGCTAGAAAGCAAGAGCGTGCTTCTTGCTCTAAATCAGAATGTGTTTAATGGATGAGGACTGTGCCGTGTGTTTCCCTTCAGAAACGGAGTTAATGCCAGAAGTGTGTCTTCCTACAAGCAAGACTTCGTTTCAGGTAAACGCAGTCACTTTTCACCTCAAAGGAAGCTACATTGTTCACGAAGCTCACACGTTTCTCGCTTTTAACTGAAAAGCATTGGATGTTAGAGGACCTGTGGTTTGTATCAGGTTCAGAAACAGAGTTGAACTAGATATGGTCCGTGTGTAGGAAACACAGATCTTTTGTTCTGAGCACAGTCACGTTTCCCCCTGTATTAGAGACTCTAGAAAGCAAGAGCGTGCTTCTTGCTCTAAAGCAGAGTGTGTTTCATGGATGAGAACTGTGCCGTGTGTTTCCCTTCAGAAACAGAGTTGAATGCCAGGCTCTGTGTCTTTTTTCAAGCAAGACTACGTTTAAGGTAAACGCGGTCACTTTTCACCTCAAACGAAGCTACATTGTTCACAAAGCCCACACGTTTCTCGCTCTTAACTGAAAAAAATTGGATGTTAGAGGACCTGTGGTTTGTATCAGTTTCAGAAACAGAGTTGAACTAGATATGGTCCGTGTGTGTAGGAAACACTGTCCTTTTGTTCTGAGCACACTCACGTTTCCCTCTGTATTAGAGACTCTAGAAAGCAAAAGCATGCTTCTTGCTCTAAAGCAGAATGTGTTTCATGGATGAGAACTGTGCCGTGTGTTTCCCTTCAGAATTGGAGTTAATGCCAGAAGTGTGTCTTCCTACAAGCAAGACTTTGTTTCAGGTAAACGCAGTCACTTTTCACCTCAAAGGAAGCTACATTGTCCACGAGCTCACACGTTTCTTGCTCTTAACTGAAAAGCATTAGATGTTAGAGGACCTGTGGTTTGTATCAGTTTCAGAAACAGACTTGAACTAGATATGGTCCGTGTGTAGGAAACACAGTTCATTTGTTCTGAGCACAATCACGTTTCCCTCTGTATTAGAGACTCTAGAAAGCAAGAGCGTCCTTCTTGCTCTAATGCAGAGTGTGTTTCATGGATGAGAACTGTGCCGTGTGTTTCATGGATGAGAACTGTGCCGTGTGTTTCACTTCAGAAACAGAGTTAAATGCCAGGCTCTGTGTCTTTCTTCAAGCAAGACTTCGTTTCAGGTAAACGCAGTCACTTTTCAGCTCAAACGAAGCTCCATTGTTCACGAAGCTCACACGTTTCTCGCTCTTAACTGAAAAGCATTGGATGTTAGAGGACCTGTGGTTTGTATCAGGTTCAGAAACAGAGTTGAACTAGATATGGTACGTGTGTAGGAAACACAGATCTTTTGTTCTGAGCACAGTCACGTTTCCCCCTGTATTAGAGACTCTAGAAAGCAAGAGTGTGCTTCTTGCTCTAAAGCAGATTGTGTTTCATGGATGAGAACTGTGCCGTGTGTTTCCCTTCAGAAACGGAGTTAAATGACAGGCTCTGTGCCTTCCTACAAGCAGGACTTCGTTTCAGGTAAACGCAGTCACTTTTCAGCTCAAACGAAGCTACATTGTTCACAAAGCTCACACGTTTCTCGCTCTTAACTGAAAAGCATTGGATGTTAGCGGACCTGTGGTTTGTATCAGTTTCAGAAACAGAGTTGAACTAGATACGGTCCGTGTGTGTAGGAAACACAGTTCTTTTGTTCTGAGCACACTCACGTTTCCCTCTGTATTAGATACTCTAGAAAGCAAGAGCGTGCTTCTTGCTCTAAACCAGAGTGTGTTTCATGGATGAGAACTGTGCTGTGTGTTTCCCTTCAGAAACGGAGTTAAATGCCAGGCTCTGTGTCTTTCTTCAAGCAAGACTACGTTTCAGGTAAACGCGGTCACTTTTCACCTCAAACGAAGCTACATTGTTCACAAAGCCCACACGTTTCTCGCTCTTAACTGAAAAGAATTGGATGTTAGAGGACCTGTGGTTTGTATCAGAATCAGAAACAGAGTTGAACTAGATATCGTCCGTGTGTAGGAAACACAGATCTTTTGTTCTGAGCACACTCACGTTTCCCTCTGTATCAGAGACTCTAGAAAGCAAAAGCATGCTTCTTGCTCTAAAGCAGAATGTGTTTCATGGATGAGAACTATGCCGTGTGTTTCCCTCAGAAACAGAGTTAAATGCCAGTCGTGTGTCTTCCTACAAGCAAGACTTCTTTTCAGGTAAACGCAGTCACTTTTCATCTCAAACGAAGCTACATTGTTCACGAAGCTCACACGTTTCTCGCTCTTAACTGAAAAAAATTGGATGTTAGAGGACCTGTGATTTGTATCAGTTTTAGAAACAGAGTTGAACTAGATATGGTCTGTGTGTGTAGGAAACACAGTTCATTTGTTCTGAGCACACTCACGTTTCCCTCTGTATTAGAGACGCTAGAAAGCAAGAGCGTGCTTCTTGCTCTAAATCAGAATGTGTTTAATGGATGAGGACTGTGCCGTGTGTTTCCCTTCAGAAACGGAGTTAATGCCAGAAGTGTGTCTTCCTACAAGCAAGACTTCGTTTCAGGTAAACGCAGTCACTTTTCACCTCAAAGGAAGCTACATTGTTCACGAAGCTCACACGTTTCTCGCTTTTAACTGAAAAGCATTGGATGTTAGAGGACCTGTGGTTTGTATCAGGTTCAGAAACAGAGTTGAACTAGATATGGTCCGTGTGTAGGAAACACAGATCTTTTGTTCTGAGCACAGTCACGTTTCCCCCTGTATTAGAGACTCTAGAAAGCAAGAGCGTGCTTCTTGCTCTAAAGCAGAGTGTGTTTCATGGATGAGAACTGTGCCGTGTGTTTCCCTTCAGAAAAAGAGTTGAATGCCAGGCTCTGTGTCTTTTTTCAAGCAAGACTACGTTTAAGGTAAACGCGGTCACTTTTCACCTCAAACGAAGCTACATTGTTCACAAAGCCCACACGTTTCTCGCTCTTAACTGAAAAAAATTGGATGTTAGAGGACCTGTGGTTTGTATCAGTTTCAGAAACAGAGTTGAACTAGATATGGTCCGTGTGTGTAGGAAACACCGTCCTTTTGTTCTGAGCACACTCACGTTTCCCTCTGTATTAGAGACTCTAGAAAGCAAAAGCATGCTTCTTGCTCTAAAGCAGAATGTGTTTCATGGATGAGAACTGTGCCGTGTGTTTCCCCTCAGAATCGGAGTTAATGCCAGAAGTGTGTCTTCCTACAAGCAAGACTTTGTTTCAGGTAAACGCAGTCACTTTTCACCTCAAAGGAAGCTACATTGTTCACAAAGCTCACACGTTTCTCGCTCTTAACTGAAAAGCATTGGATGTTAGAGGACCTGTGGTTTGTATCAGTTTCAGAAACAGAGTTGAACTAGATATGGTCCGTGTGTAGGAAACACAGTTCTTTTCTTCTGAGCACACTCACGTTTCCCTCTCTATTAGAGACTCTAGAAAGCAAGAGCATGCTTCTTGCTCTAAAGCAGAGTGTGTTTCATAGAAGGGAACTGTGCCGTGTGTTTCCCTTCAGACACGGAATGAAATGCCAGGCGTGTATCTTCCTACAAGCAAGACTTCGTTTCAGGTAAACACAGTCACTTTTCAACTCAAACGAAGCTACATTGTTCACAAATCTCACACGTTTCTCGATCTTAAGTGAAAAGCATTGGATGTTAGACGACCTGTGGTTTTTATCAGTTTCAGAAACAGAGTTGGACGAGATATGGTCCGTGTGTGTAGGAAACACAGTCCTTTTTTTCTGAGCACACTCACGTTTTCCTCTGTATTAGAGACTCTAGAAAGCAAGAGCGTGCTTCTTGCTCTAAAGCAGAGTGTGTTTCATGGATGAGAACTGTGCCGTGTGCTTCCCTTCAGAAACGGAGTTAAATGCCAGGCTCTGTGTCTTTCTTCAAGGAAGACTTCGTTTCAGGTAAACACAGTCACTTTTCACCTCAAACGAAGCTACATTGTTCAAGAAGCCCACATGATTCTCGCTCTTAACTGAAAAGCATTGGATGTTAGAGGACCTGTTGTTTGTATCAGTTTCAGAAACAGAGTTGAACTAGATATTGTCCGTGTGTGTAGGAAACACAATTCTTTTCTTCTGAGCACACTCACATTTCCCTCTGTATTAGAGACTCTAGAAAGCAAGAGCGTGCCTCTTGCTCTAAAGCAGAGTGTGTTTCATGGATGAGAACTGTGCCGTGTGTTTCCCTTCAGAAACGGAGTTAAATGCCAGCCTCTGTGCCTTCCTACAAGCAAGACTTCGTTTCAGGTAAACGCTGTCACTTTTGAGCTCAAACGAAGCGACATTGTTCACAAAGCTCACACGTTTCTCGCTCTTAAATGAAAAGCATTGGATGTTAGAGGACCTGTGGTTTGTATCAGTTTCAGAAACAGAGTTGAACTAGATATGGTCTGTGTGTGTAGGAAACACAGTTCTTTTGTTCTGAGCACACTCACGTTTCCCTCTGTATTAGAGACTCTAGAAAGCAAAAGCATGCTTCTTGCTCTAAAGCAGAATGTGTTTCATGGATGAGAACTGTGCCGTGTGTTTCCCTTCAGAAACGGAGTTAATGCCAGAAGTGTGTCTTCCTACAAGCAAGACTTCCTTTCAGGTAAACGCAGTCACTTTTCACCTCAAAGGAAGCTACATTGTTCACGAAGCTCACACGTTTCTCGCTTTTAACTGAAAAGCATTGGATGTTAGAGGACCTGTGGTTTGTATCAGGTTCAGAAACAGAGTTGAACTAGATATGGTCCGTGTGTAGGAAACACAGATCTTTTGTTCTGAGCACAGTCACATTTCCCCCTGTATTAGAGACTCTAGAAAACAAGAGTGTGCTTCTTGCTCTAAAGCAGATTGTGTTTCATGGATGAGAACTGTGCCGTGTGTTTCCCTTCAGAAATGGAGTTAAATGACAGGCTCTGTGCCTTCCTACAAGCAAGAATTCGTTTCAGGTAAACGCAGTCACTTTTCAGCTCAAACGAAGCTACATTGTTCACAAAGCTCACACGTTTCTCCCTCTTAACTGAAAAGCATTGGATGTTAGAGGACCTGTGGTTTGTATCAGTTTCAGAAACAGAGTTGAACTAGATATGGTCCGTGTGTGTAGGAAACACAGTTCTTTTGTTCTGAGCACACTCACGTTTCCCTGTGTATTAGAGAATCTAGAAAGCAGGAGCGTGCTTCTTGCTCTAAAGCAGAGTGTGTTTCAAGAAGGAGAACTGTGCCATGTGTTTCGCTTCAGAAACAGAGTTAAATGCCAGGATCTGTGTCTATCTTCAAGCAAGACTACGTTTCAGGTAAACGCGGTCACTTTTCAACTCAAACGAAGCTACATTGTTCACAAAGCCCACATGTTTCTCGCTCTTAACTGAAAAGAATTGGATGTTAGAGGACCTGTGGTTTGTATCAGTTTCAGAAACAGAGTTGAACTAGATATGGTTCGTGTGTAGGAAACACCGTTCTTTTGTTCTGAGCACACTCACGTTTCCCTCTGTATTAGAGACTCTAGAAAGCAAAAGCATGCTTCTTCCTCTAAAGCAGAATGTGTTTCATGGATGAGAATTGTGCCGTGTGTTTCCCTTCAGAAACGGAGTTAATGCCAGAAGTGTGTCTTCCTACAAGCAAGACTTCGTTTCAGGTAAACGCAGTCACTTTTCACATCAAAGGAAGCTACATTGTTCACAAAGCTCACACGTTTCTCGCTTTTAACTGAAAAGCATTGGATGGTAGAGGACCTGTGGTTTGTATCAGGTTCAGAAACAGAC
>CATKUP010000705.1:0-84350 GCA_949786385.1 Onychomys leucogaster
GTACGAGGAGCCAGTGCTTTGTATCAGTTTCAGAAGCAGATTTGGGACTACATATGGTCCGTATGTGTACGAAAAACCATTCTTTTGTTCTGGCCACATTCAGATTTCCTGCTGTATTAGAGACTCTAGAAAGCAAGAATGTGCTTCTCGCTCTAAAGCCGAGTGTGATCCTTTGATGAGAACTCTGCTGTGTGTTTCCCTCAGAAATGGAGTTAATTCCCAGGCTCTGTGTCTTACTAAAAGCAAGACTTCGTTTCATAGTAAGGGCAGTCACTTTTCAGCTCAACGAACTATATCGTTCACGAAGCTCACACGTTTCTCATCTTAACTGACAAGCATCGGATGTTAGAGGACCAGTGCTTTGTATCAGTTTCAGAAGCAGAGTTGTACTAGATATGGTCCGTTTGTGTAGGAAACACCCTTCATTTGTTCTGGGCACACTCCAGATTTCCTCCTGTATTAGAGACTCTAGACAGCAAGAGCATGCTTCTCGCTCTAAAGCAGAGTGTGGTTCATGGATGAGAACTCTGCTGTGTGTTTCCCTTCAGAAATGGAGTCAAATCCCAGCTCTGTGTCTTCCTACAAGCAAGACTTCGTTTCACGTATGGGCAGTTACTTTACAGCTCAAACGAACTACATCGTTCACGAAGCTCCACACGTTTCAGATCTTACCTGAAAAGCATTGGATGTTAGAGGAACAGTGCTTGGTATCAGCTTCAGAAGCAGAGTTGGACTAGATATGGTCCCTATGTGTAGGAAACACCGTCCTTTTGTTCTCAGCACACTCACGTTTCCTGCCTGTCTTAGAGATTCTAGAAAGCAAGAGCGTGCTTCTTGTTCTAAAGCAGAGGTGTGATCAATGCAAGAGAACACTGCTGTGTGTTTTACTCAGAAATGGAGTTAAATCCCAGGCTCTGAGTCTTCCTACAACAACACGTCGTTTCAGGTAAGGGCAGTTACTTTACAGCTCAAACGATCTACTTCGTTCATGAAGCTCCACCATTACCGATCTTACCTGACAAGCACTGGATGTTAGAGGACCGTTGGTTTGTTTCAGTTTCAGAAGGTTGTTGAAGTAGATATGTCTGTATGTGTAGGAAACACCGTTTCTTTTGTTCTGAGCACACTCAGGTTTTCTGCTGTATTAGAGAGTCTAGAAAGCAAGAGCGTGCTTCTTGTTCTAAAGCAGAGTGTGATCAATGCAAGAGAACACTGCTGTGTGTTTCACTTCAGAAATGGAGTTAAATCCCAGGCTCTGAGTCTTCCTACAAGCAAGATTTGTTTCAGGTAAGGGCAGTTTCTTTATGGCTCAAAGGAACTACATCATTCACGAAGCTCACACGTCTCTCATCTTAACTGACAAGCATTGGATGTTAGAGTACCAGTGCTTTGTATCAGTTTCAGAAGCAGATTTGGACTACATATGGTCCGTTTTTGTAGGAAACACCGTTCATTTGTTCTGGGCACACTCAGATTTCCTCCTGTATTAGAGACTCTAGACAGCAAGAGCATGCTTCTCGCTCTAAAGCAGAGTGTGATCCATTGATGAGAACTCTGCTGTGTGTTTCCCTTCAGAAATGGAGTTAAATCCCAGGCTCTGTGTTTTCCTATATGCAAGACTTCGTTTCAGGTAAGGGCAGTCACTCAAACGAACTACATCGTTCACGAAGCTCACACGTTTCAGATCTTACCTGAAAAGCATTGGATGTTAGAGGACCAGTGCTTTGTATCAGTTTCAGAAGCAGATTTGGACTACATATGGTCCGTATGTGTAGGCAACATCGTTCTTTTGTTCTCAGCACACTCACGTTTCCTGCTGTCTTAGAGACTCTAGAAAGCAAGAGCTTCCTTCTCGCTCTAAAGCTGAGTGTGATCCATGATTGAGAACTCTGCTGTGTGTTTCACTTCAGAAATGGAGTTTAAACCCAGGCACTGAGTCTTCCTACAATCAAGACTTCGTTTCAGGTAAGGGCAGTTACTTTAGAGCTCAAACGAACTATATTGTTCACGAAGCTCACACGTTTCTAATCTTAACTGACAAGCATTGGATGTTAGAGGACCAGTGCTTTGCATCAGTTTCAGAAGCAGAGTTGTACTAGATATGGTCCGTTTTTGTAGGAAACACCGTCCATTTGTTCTGGGCACACTCAGATTTCCTCCTGTATTAGAGACTCTAGACAGCAAGAGCATGCTTCTCGCTCTAAAGCAGAGTGTAGTTCATGGATGAGAACTCTGCTGTGTGTTTCCCTTCAGAAATGGTGTCAAATCCCAGGCTCTGTGTATTCCTACAAGCAAGACTTCGTTTCACGTATGGGCAGTTACTTTACAGCTCAAACGAACTACATCGTTCACAAAGCTTACACGTTTCAGATCTTACCTGAAAAGCATTGGATGTTAGAGGACCAGTTCTTTGTATCAGCTTCAGAAGCACAGTTGGACTAGATATGGTCCCTATGTGTAGGAAACACCGTCCTTTTGTTCTCAGCACACTCACGTTTCCTGCTGTCTTAGAGATTCTAGAAAGCAAGAGCGTGCTTCTTGTTCTAAAGCAGAGTGTGATCAATGCAAGAGAACACTGCTGTGTGTTGTACTTCAGAAATGGAGTTAAATCCCAGGCTCTGAGTCTTCCTACAAGCAACACGTCGTTTCAGGTAAGGGAAGTTACTTTACAGCTCAAACGATCTACATCGTTCATGAAGCTCACACATTACCGATCTTACCTGACAAGCACTGGATGTTAGAGGACCGTTGGTTTGTTTCAGTTTCAGAAGGTTGTTGAACTAGATATGGTATGTATGTGTAGGAAACACCGTTCTTTTGTTCTGAGCACACTCAGGTTTTCTGCTGTATTAGAGACTCTAGAAAGCAAGAGCGTGCTTCTCACTCTAAAGCAGAGTGTGATCCATGGATGAGAACTATGCTGTGTGTTTCACTTCAGAAATGGAGTTAAATCCCAGGCTCTGTGTTTTCCTATATGCAAGACTTCGTTTCAGGTAAGGGCAGCCACTTTTCAGCTCAAAAGAACTACATCGTTCATGAAACTCACACGTTTCTCATCTTAACTGAGAAGCATTGGATGGTAGAGGACCAGTGCTTTGTATCAGTTTCAGAAGCAGATTTGGACTACATATGGTCCGTATGTGTAGGCCAAATCGTTCTTTTGTTCTCAGCACCCTCACGTTTCATGCTGTCTTAGAGCCTCTAGAAAGCAAGCGCGTGCTTCTTGCTCTAAAGCAGAGTGTGATCAATGGATGAGAACACTGCTGTGTGTTTCACTTCAGAAATTGAGTTAAATTCCATGCTCTGAGTCTTCCTACAAGCAAGACTTCCTTTCAGGTAAGGACAGTTAATTTACATCTCAAAGGAACTACATCGTTCACGAAGCTCATATGTTTCGGATCTTACCTGACAAGCATTGGATGTTAAACGACCAGTGCTTTGTATCAGTTTCAGAAGCAGATTTGGACTACATATGGTCCGTATGTGTACGAAAAACCGTTCTTTTGTTCTGGCCACACTCAGATTTCCTGCTGTATTAGAGACTCTAGAAAGCAAGAGCGTGCTTCTCGCTCTAAAGCCGAGTGTGATCCATTGATGAGAACTCTGCTGTGTGTTTCCCTTCAGAAATGGAGTTAATTCCCAGGCTCTGTGTCTTACTACAAGCAAGACTTCGTTTCAGGTAAGGGCAGTTTCCTTATGGCTCAAAGGAACTACATCGTTCACGAAGCTCACACGTTTCTCATCTTAACTGACAAGCATTGGATGTTAGAGGACCAGTGCTTTGTATCAGTTTCAGAAGCAGAGTTGTACTAGATATGGTCCGTTTGTGTAGGAAACACCGTTCATTTGTTTTGGGCAAACTCAGATTTCCTCCTGTATTAGAGACTCTAGACAGCAAGAGCATGCTTCTCGCTCTAAAGCAGAGTGTGGTTCATGGATGAGAACTCTGTTGTGTGTTTCCCTTCAGAAATGGAGTCAAATCCCAGGCTCTGTGTCTTCCTACAAGCAAGACTTCGTTTCACGTAAGGGCAGTTATTTTACAGCTCAAACGAACTACATCGTTCACGAAGCTCACACGTTTCAGATCTTACCTGACAAGCATTGGATGTTAGAGGACCAGTGCTTTGTATCAGCTTCAGAAGCAGAGTTGGACTAGATATGGTCCCTATGTGTAGGAAACTCCGTCCTTTTGTTCTCAGCACACACATGTTTCCTGCTATCTTAGAGATTCTAGAAAGCAAGAGCGTGCTTCTTGTTCTAAAGCAGAGTGTGATCAATGCAAGAGAACACTGCTGTGTGTTTCACTTCAGAAATGGAGTTAAATCCCAGGCTCTGAGTCTTCCTACAAGCAAGACTTCGTTTCAGGTAAGGGCAGTTTCTTTATGGCTCAAAGGAACTACATCATTCACGAAGCTCACACGTCTCTCATCTTAACTGACAAGCATTGGATGTTAGAGTACCAGTTCTTTGTATCAGTTTCCGAAGCAGATTTGGACTACATATGGTCCGTATGTGTAGGCAACATCGTTCTTTTGTTCTCAGCACACTCCCGTTTCATGCTGTCTTAGAGGCTCTAGAAAACAAGAGTGTGCTTCTTGCTCTAAAGCAGAGTGTGATCAATGGAAGAGAACTCTGCTGTGTGTTTTACTTCAGAAATGGAGTTAAATCCCAGGCTCTGAGTCTTCCTACAAGCAAGACTTCGTTTCAGGTAAGGGCAGTTATTTTACAGCTCAAACGAACTACATCGTTCACAAAGCTCACACGTTTCAGATCTTACCTGACAAGCATTGGATGTTAGAGGACCAGTGCTTTGTATCAGCTTCAGAAGCAGAGTTGGACTAGATATGGTCCCTAGGTGTTGGAAACTCCGTCCTTTTGTTCTCAGCCCACTCACGTTTCATGCTGTCTTAGAGGCTCTAGAAAACAAGAGTGTGCTTCTTGCTCTAAAGCAGAGTGTGATCAATGGAAGAGAACTCTGCTGTGTGTTTTACTTCAGAAATGGAGTTAAATCCAAGGCTCTGAGTCTTCCTACAAGCAAGACGTCCTTTCAGGTAAGGGCAGTTACTTTAGAGCTCAAAATATCTACATCGTTCATGAAGCTCACACATTACCGATCTTACCTGACAAGCACTGGATGTTAGAGGACCGTTGGTTTGTTTCAGTTTCAGAAGGTTGTTGAACTAGATATGGTCTGTATGTGTAGGAAACACCGTTCTTTTGTTCTGAGCACACTCAGGTTTTCTGCTGTATTAGAGACTCTAGAAAGCAAGAGCGTGCTTCTCACTCTAAAGCAGAGTGTGATCCATGGATGAGAACTATGCTGTGTGTTTCACTTCAGAAATGGAGTTAAATCCCAGGCTCTGTGTTTTCCTATATGCAAGACTTCGTTTCAGGTAAGAGCAGTCACTTTTCAGCTCAAAAGGACTACATCGTTCACGAAGCTCACACGTTTCTCATCTTAACTGACAAGCATTGGATGGTAGAGGACCAGTGCTTTGTATCAGTTTCAGAAGCAGATTTGGACTACATATGGTCCGTATGTGTACGAAAAACCATTCTTTTGTTCTGGCCACATTCAGATTTCCTGCTGTATTAGAGACTCTAGAAAGCAAGAATGTGCTTCTCGCTCTAAAGCCGAGTGTGATCCTTTGATGAGAACTCTGCTGTGTGTTTCCCTTCAGAAATGGAGTTAATTCCCAGGCTCTGTGTCTTACTAAAAGCAAGACTTCGTTTCATGTAAGGGCAGTCACTTTTCAGCTCAAACGAACTATATCGTTCACGAAGCTCACACGTTTCTCATCTTAACTGACAAGCATCGGATGTTAGAGGACCAGTGCTTTGTATCAGTTTCAGAAGCAGAGTTGTACTAGATATGGTCCGTTTGTGTAGGAAACACCCTTCATTTGTTCTGGGCACACTCAGATTTCCTCCTGTATTAGAGACTCTAGACAGCAAGAGCATGCTTCTCGCTCTAAAGCAGAGTGTGGTTCATGGATGAGAACTCTGCTGTGTGTTTCCCTTCAGAAATGGAGTCAAATCCCAGGCTCTGTGTCTTCCTACAAGCAAGACTTCGTTTCACGTATGGGCAGTTACTTTACAGCTCAAACGAACTACATCGTTCACGAAGCTCACACGTTTCAGATCTTACCTGAAAAGCATTGGATGTTAGAGGAACAGTGCTTGGTATCAGCTTCAGAAGCAGAGTTGGACTAGATATGGTCCCTATGTGTAGGAAACACCGTCCTTTTGTTCTCAGCACACTCACGTTTCCTGCTGTCTTAGAGATTCTAGAAAGCAAGAGCGTGCTTCTTGTTCTAAAGCAGAGTGTGATCAATGCAAGAGAACACTGCTGTGTGTTTTACTTCAGAAATGGAGTTAAATCCCAGGCTCTGAGTCTTCCTACAACAACACGTCGTTTCAGGTAAGGGCAGTTACTTTACAGCTCAAACGATCTACTTCGTTCATGAAGCTCACACATTACCGATCTTACCTGACAAGCACTGGATGTTAGAGGACCGTTGGTTTGTTTCAGTTTCAGAAGGTTGTTGAAGTAGATATGGTCTGTATGTGTAGGAAACACCGTTCTTTTGTTCTGAGCACACTCAGGTTTTCTGCTGTATTAGAGAGTCTAGAAAGCAAGAGCGTGCTTCTTGTTCTAAAGCAGAGTGTGATCAATGCAAGAGAACACTGCTGTGTGTTTCACTTCAGAAATGGAGTTAAATCCCAGGCTCTGAGTCTTCCTACAAGCAAGATTTGTTTCAGGTAAGGGCAGTTTCTTTATGGCTCAAAGGAACTACATCATTCACGAAGCTCACACGTCTCTCATCTTAACTGACAAGCATTGGATGTTAGAGTACCAGTGCTTTGTATCAGTTTCAGAAGCAGATTTGGACTACATATGGTCCGTTTTTGTAGGAAACACCGTTCATTTGTTCTGGGCACACTCAGATTTCCTCCTGTATTAGAGACTCTAGACAGCAAGAGCATGCTTCTCGCTCTAAAGCAGAGTGTGATCCATTGATGAGAACTCTGCTGTGTGTTTCCCTTCAGAAATGGAGTTAAATCCCAGGCTCTGTGTTTTCCTATATGCAAGACTTCGTTTCAGGTAAGGGCAGTCACTCAAACGAACTACATCGTTCACGAAGCTCACACGTTTCAGATCTTACCTGAAAAGCATTGGATGTTAGAGGACCAGTGCTTTGTATCAGTTTCAGAAGCAGATTTGGACTACATATGGTCCGTATGTGTAGGCAACATCGTTCTTTTGTTCTCAGCACACTCACGTTTCCTGCTGTCTTAGAGACTCTAGAAAGCAAGAGCTTCCTTCTCGCTCTAAAGCTGAGTGTGATCCATGATTGAGAACTCTGCTGTGTGTTTCACTTCAGAAATGGAGTTTAAACCCAGGCACTGAGTCTTCCTACAATCAAGACTTCGTTTCAGGTAAGGGCAGTTACTTTAGAGCTCAAACGAACTATATTGTTCACGAAGCTCACACGTTTCTAATCTTAACTGACAAGCATTGGATGTTAGAGGACCAGTGCTTTGCATCAGTTTCAGAAGCAGAGTTGTACTAGATATGGTCCGTTTTTGTAGGAAACACCGTACATTTGTTCTGGGCACACTCAGATTTCCTCCTGTATTAGAGACTCTAGACAGCAAGAGCATGCTTCTCGCTCTAAAGCAGAGTGTAGTTCATGGATGAGAACTCTGCTGTGTGTTTCCCTTCAGAAATGGTGTCAAATCCCAGGCTCTGTGTATTCCTACAAGCAAGACTTCGTTTCACGTATGGGCAGTTACTTTACAGCTCAAACGAACTACATCGTTCACAAAGCTTACACGTTTCAGATCTTACCTGAAAAGCATTGGATGTTAGAGGACCAGTTCTTTGTATCAGCTTCAGAAGCACAGTTGGACTAGATATGGTCCCTATGTGTAGGAAACACCGTCCTTTTGTTCTCAGCACACTCACGTTTCCTGCTGTCTTAGAGATTCTAGAAAGCAAGAGCGTGCTTCTTGTTCTAAAGCAGAGTGTGATCAATGCAAGAGAACACTGCTGTGTGTTGTACTTCAGAAATGGAGTTAAATCCCAGGCTCTGAGTCTTCCTACAAGCAACACGTCGTTTCAGGTAAGGGAAGTTACTTTACAGCTCAAACGATCTACATCGTTCATGAAGCTCACACATTACCGATCTTACCTGACAAGCACTGGATGTTAGAGGACCGTTGGTTTGTTTCAGTTTCAGAAGGTTGTTGAACTAGATATGGTATGTATGTGTAGGAAACACCGTTCTTTTGTTCTGAGCACACTCAGGTTTTCTGCTGTATTAGAGACTCTAGAAAGCAAGAGCGTGCTTCTCACTCTAAAGCAGAGTGTGATCCATGGATGAGAACTATGCTGTGTGTTTCACTTCAGAAATGGAGTTAAATCCCAGGCTCTGTGTTTTCCTATATGCAAGACTTCGTTTCAGGTAAGGGCAGCCACTTTTCAGCTCAAAAGAACTACATCGTTCATGAAACACACACGTTTCTCATCTTAACTGAGAAGCATTGGATGGTAGAGGACCAGTGCTTTGTATCAGTTTCAGAAGCAGATTTGGACTACATATGGTCCGTATGTGTAGGCCAAATCGTTCTTTTGTTCTCAGCACCCTCACGTTTCATGCTGTCTTAGAGCCTCTAGAAAGCAAGCGCGTGCTTCTTGCTCTAAAGCAGAGTGTGATCAATGGATGAGAACACTGCTGTGTGTTTCACTTCAGAAATTGAGTTAAATTCCATGCTCTGAGTCTTCCTACAAGCAAGACTTCCTTTCAGGTAAGGACAGTTAATTTACATCTCAAAGGAACTACATCGTTCACGAAGCTCATATGTTTCGGATCTTACCTGACAAGCATTGGATGTTAAACGACCAGTGCTTTGTATCAGTTTCAGAAGCAGATTTGGACTACATATGGTCCGTATGTGTACGAAAAACCGTTCTTTTGTTCTGGCCACACTCAGATTTCCTGCTGTATTAGAGACTCTAGAAAGCAAGAGCGTGCTTCTCGCTCTAAAGCCGAGTGTGATCCATTGATGAGAACTCTGCTGTGTGTTTCCCTTCAGAAATGGAGTTAATTCCCAGGCTCTGTGTCTTACTACAAGCAAGACTTCGTTTCAGGTAAGGGCAGTTTCCTTATGGCTCAAAGGAACTACATCGTTCACGAAGCTCACACGTTTCTCATCTTAACTGACAAGCATTGGATGTTAGAGGACCAGTGCTTTGTATCAGTTTCAGAAGCAGAGTTGTACTAGATATGGTCCGTTTGTGTAGGAAACACCGTTCATTTGTTTTGGGCAAACTCAGATTTCCTCCTGTATTAGAGACTCTAGACAGCAAGAGCATGCTTCTCGCTCTAAAGCAGAGTGTGGTTCATGGATGAGAACTCTGTTGTGTGTTTCCCTTCAGAAATGGAGTCAAATCCCAGGCTCTGTGTCTTCCTACAAGCAAGACTTCGTTTCACGTAAGGGCAGTTATTTTACAGCTCAAACGAACTACATCGTTCACGAAGCTCACACGTTTCAGATCTTACCTGACAAGCATTGGATGTTAGAGGACCAGTGCTTTGTATCAGCTTCAGAAGCAGAGTTGGACTAGATATGGTCCCTATGTGTAGGAAACTCCGTCCTTTTGTTCTCAGCACACACATGTTTCCTGCTATCTTAGAGATTCTAGAAAGCAAGAGCGTGCTTCTTGTTCTAAAGCAGAGTGTGATCAATGCAAGAGAACACTGCTGTGTGTTTCACTTCAGAAATGGAGTTAAATCCCAGGCTCTGAGTCTTCCTACAAGCAAGACTTCGTTTCAGGTAAGGGCAGTTTCTTTATGGCTCAAAGGAACTACATCATTCACGAAGCTCACACGTCTCTCATCTTAACTGACAAGCATTGGATGTTAGAGTACCAGTTCTTTGTATCAGTTTCCGAAGCAGATTTGGACTACATATGGTCCGTATGTGTAGGCAACATCGTTCTTTTGTTCTCAGCACACTCCCGTTTCATGCTGTCTTAGAGGCTCTAGAAAACAAGAGTGTGCTTCTTGCTCTAAAGCAGAGTGTGATCAATGGAAGAGAACTCTGCTGTGTGTTTTACTTCAGAAATGGAGTTAAATCCCAGGCTCTGAGTCTTCCTACAAGCAAGACTTCGTTTCAGGTAAGGGCAGTTATTTTACAGCTCAAACGAACTACATCGTTCACAAAGCTCACACGTTTCAGATCTTACCTGACAAGCATTGGATGTTAGAGGACCAGTGCTTTGTATCAGCTTCAGAAGCAGAGTTGGACTAGATATGGTCCCTAGGTGTTGGAAACTCCGTCCTTTTGTTCTCAGCCCACTCACGTTTCATGCTGTCTTAGAGGCTCTAGAAAACAAGAGTGTGCTTCTTGCTCTAAAGCAGAGTGTGATCAATGGAAGAGAACTCTGCTGTGTGTTTTACTTCAGAAATGGAGTTAAATCCAAGGCTCTGAGTCTTCCTACAAGCAAGACGTCCTTTCAGGTAAGGGCAGTTACTTTAGAGCTCAAAATATCTACATCGTTCATGAAGCTCACACATTACCGATCTTACCTGACAAGCACTGGATGTTAGAGGACCGTTGGTTTGTTTCAGTTTCAGAAGGTTGTTGAACTAGATATGGTCTGTATGTGTAGGAAACACCGTTCTTTTGTTCTGAGCACACTCAGGTTTTCTGCTGTATTAGAGACTCTAGAAAGCAAGAGCGTGCTTCTCACTCTAAAGCAGAGTGTGATCCATGGATGAGAACTATGCTGTGTGTTTCACTTCAGAAATGGAGTTAAATCCCAGGCTCTGTGTTTTCCTATATGCAAGACTTCGTTTCAGGTAAGAGCAGTCACTTTTCAGCTCAAAAGGACTACATCGTTCACGAAGCTCACACGTTTCTCATCTTAACTGACAAGCATTGGATGGTAGAGGACCAGTGCTTTGTATCAGTTTCAGAAGCAGATTTGGACTACATATGGTCCGTATGTGTACGAAAAACCATTCTTTTGTTCTGGCCACATTCAGATTTCCTGCTGTATTAGAGACTCTAGAAAGCAAGAATGTGCTTCTCGCTCTAAAGCCGAGTGTGATCCTTTGATGAGAACTCTGCTGTGTGTTTCCCTTCAGAAATGGAGTTAATTCCCAGGCTCTGTGTCTTACTAAAAGCAAGACTTCGTTTCATGTAAGGGCAGTCACTTTTCAGCTCAAACGAACTATATCGTTCACGAAGCTCACACGTTTCTCATCTTAACTGACAAGCATCGGATGTTAGAGGACCAGTGCTTTGTATCAGTTTCAGAAGCAGAGTTGTACTAGATATGGTCCGTTTGTGTAGGAAACACCCTTCATTTGTTCTGGGCACACTCAGATTTCCTCCTGTATTAGAGACTCTAGACAGCAAGAGCATGCTTCTCGCTCTAAAGCAGAGTGTGGTTCATGGATGAGAACTCTGCTGTGTGTTTCCCTTCAGAAATGGAGTCAAATCCCAGGCTCTGTGTCTTCCTACAAGCAAGACTTCGTTTCACGTATGGGCAGTTACTTTACAGCTCAAACGAACTACATCGTTCACGAAGCTCACACGTTTCAGATCTTACCTGAAAAGCATTGGATGTTAGAGGAACAGTGCTTGGTATCAGCTTCAGAAGCAGAGTTGGACTAGATATGGTCCCTATGTGTAGGAAACACCGTCCTTTTGTTCTCAGCACACTCACGTTTCCTGCTGTCTTAGAGATTCTAGAAAGCAAGAGCGTGCTTCTTGTTCTAAAGCAGAGTGTGATCAATGCAAGAGAACACTGCTGTGTGTTTTACTTCAGAAATGGAGTTAAATCCCAGGCTCTGAGTCTTCCTACAACAACACGTCGTTTCAGGTAAGGGCAGTTACTTTACAGCTCAAACGATCTACTTCGTTCATGAAGCTCACACATTACCGATCTTACCTGACAAGCACTGGATGTTAGAGGACCGTTGGTTTGTTTCAGTTTCAGAAGGTTGTTGAAGTAGATATGGTCTGTATGTGTAGGAAACACCGTTCTTTTGTTCTGAGCACACTCAGGTTTTCTGCTGTATTAGAGAGTCTAGAAAGCAAGAGCGTGCTTCTTGTTCTAAAGCAGAGTGTGATCAATGCAAGAGAACACTGCTGTGTGTTTCACTTCAGAAATGGAGTTAAATCCCAGGCTCTGAGTCTTCCTACAAGCAAGATTTGTTTCAGGTAAGGGCAGTTTCTTTATGGCTCAAAGGAACTACATCATTCACGAAGCTCACACGTCTCTCATCTTAACTGACAAGCATTGGATGTTAGAGTACCAGTGCTTTGTATCAGTTTCAGAAGCAGATTTGGACTACATATGGTCCGTTTTTGTAGGAAACACCGTTCATTTGTTCTGGGCACACTCAGATTTCCTCCTGTATTAGAGACTCTAGACAGCAAGAGCATGCTTCTCGCTCTAAAGCAGAGTGTGATCCATTGATGAGAACTCTGCTGTGTGTTTCCCTTCAGAAATGGAGTTAAATCCCAGGCTCTGTGTTTTCCTATATGCAAGACTTCGTTTCAGGTAAGGGCAGTCACTCAAACGAACTACATCGTTCACGAAGCTCACACGTTTCAGATCTTACCTGAAAAGCATTGGATGTTAGAGGACCAGTGCTTTGTATCAGTTTCAGAAGCAGATTTGGACTACATATGGTCCGTATGTGTAGGCAACATCGTTCTTTTGTTCTCAGCACACTCACGTTTCCTGCTGTCTTAGAGACTCTAGAAAGCAAGAGCTTCCTTCTCGCTCTAAAGCTGAGTGTGATCCATGATTGAGAACTCTGCTGTGTGTTTCACTTCAGAAATGGAGTTTAAACCCAGGCACTGAGTCTTCCTACAATCAAGACTTCGTTTCAGGTAAGGGCAGTTACTTTAGAGCTCAAACGAACTATATTGTTCACGAAGCTCACACGTTTCTAATCTTAACTGACAAGCATTGGATGTTAGAGGACCAGTGCTTTGCATCAGTTTCAGAAGCAGAGTTGTACTAGATATGGTCCGTTTTTGTAGGAAACACCGTACATTTGTTCTGGGCACACTCAGATTTCCTCCTGTATTAGAGACTCTAGACAGCAAGAGCATGCTTCTCGCTCTAAAGCAGAGTGTAGTTCATGGATGAGAACTCTGCTGTGTGTTTCCCTTCAGAAATGGTGTCAAATCCCAGGCTCTGTGTATTCCTACAAGCAAGACTTCGTTTCACGTATGGGCAGTTACTTTACAGCTCAAACGAACTACATCGTTCACAAAGCTTACACGTTTCAGATCTTACCTGAAAAGCATTGGATGTTAGAGGACCAGTTCTTTGTATCAGCTTCAGAAGCACAGTTGGACTAGATATGGTCCCTATGTGTAGGAAACACCGTCCTTTTGTTCTCAGCACACTCACGTTTCCTGCTGTCTTAGAGATTCTAGAAAGCAAGAGCGTGCTTCTTGTTCTAAAGCAGAGTGTGATCAATGCAAGAGAACACTGCTGTGTGTTGTACTTCAGAAATGGAGTTAAATCCCAGGCTCTGAGTCTTCCTACAAGCAACACGTCGTTTCAGGTAAGGGAAGTTACTTTACAGCTCAAACGATCTACATCGTTCATGAAGCTCACACATTACCGATCTTACCTGACAAGCACTGGATGTTAGAGGACCGTTGGTTTGTTTCAGTTTCAGAAGGTTGTTGAACTAGATATGGTATGTATGTGTAGGAAACACCGTTCTTTTGTTCTGAGCACACTCAGGTTTTCTGCTGTATTAGAGACTCTAGAAAGCAAGAGCGTGCTTCTCACTCTAAAGCAGAGTGTGATCCATGGATGAGAACTATGCTGTGTGTTTCACTTCAGAAATGGAGTTAAATCCCAGGCTCTGTGTTTTCCTATATGCAAGACTTCGTTTCAGGTAAGGGCAGCCACTTTTCAGCTCAAAAGAACTACATCGTTCATGAAACACACACGTTTCTCATCTTAACTGAGAAGCATTGGATGGTAGAGGACCAGTGCTTTGTATCAGTTTCAGAAGCAGATTTGGACTACATATGGTCCGTATGTGTAGGCCAAATCGTTCTTTTGTTCTCAGCACCCTCACGTTTCATGCTGTCTTAGAGCCTCTAGAAAGCAAGCGCGTGCTTCTTGCTCTAAAGCAGAGTGTGATCAATGGATGAGAACACTGCTGTGTGTTTCACTTCAGAAATTGAGTTAAATTCCATGCTCTGAGTCTTCCTACAAGCAAGACTTCCTTTCAGGTAAGGACAGTTAATTTACATCTCAAAGGAACTACATCGTTCACGAAGCTCATATGTTTCGGATCTTACCTGACAAGCATTGGATGTTAAACGACCAGTGCTTTGTATCAGTTTCAGAAGCAGATTTGGACTACATATGGTCCGTATGTGTACGAAAAACCGTTCTTTTGTTCTGGCCACACTCAGATTTCCTGCTGTATTAGAGACTCTAGAAAGCAAGAGCGTGCTTCTCGCTCTAAAGCCGAGTGTGATCCATTGATGAGAACTCTGCTGTGTGTTTCCCTTCAGAAATGGAGTTAATTCCCAGGCTCTGTGTCTTACTACAAGCAAGACTTCGTTTCAGGTAAGGGCAGTTTCCTTATGGCTCAAAGGAACTACATCGTTCACGAAGCTCACACGTTTCTCATCTTAACTGACAAGCATTGGATGTTAGAGGACCAGTGCTTTGTATCAGTTTCAGAAGCAGAGTTGTACTAGATATGGTCCGTTTGTGTAGGAAACACCGTTCATTTGTTTTGGGCAAACTCAGATTTCCTCCTGTATTAGAGACTCTAGACAGCAAGAGCATGCTTCTCGCTCTAAAGCAGAGTGTGGTTCATGGATGAGAACTCTGTTGTGTGTTTCCCTTCAGAAATGGAGTCAAATCCCAGGCTCTGTGTCTTCCTACAAGCAAGACTTCGTTTCACGTAAGGGCAGTTATTTTACAGCTCAAACGAACTACATCGTTCACGAAGCTCACACGTTTCAGATCTTACCTGACAAGCATTGGATGTTAGAGGACCAGTGCTTTGTATCAGCTTCAGAAGCAGAGTTGGACTAGATATGGTCCCTATGTGTAGGAAACTCCGTCCTTTTGTTCTCAGCACACACATGTTTCCTGCTATCTTAGAGATTCTAGAAAGCAAGAGCGTGCTTCTTGTTCTAAAGCAGAGTGTGATCAATGCAAGAGAACACTGCTGTGTGTTTCACTTCAGAAATGGAGTTAAATCCCAGGCTCTGAGTCTTCCTACAAGCAAGACTTCGTTTCAGGTAAGGGCAGTTTCTTTATGGCTCAAAGGAACTACATCATTCACGAAGCTCACACGTCTCTCATCTTAACTGACAAGCATTGGATGTTAGAGTACCAGTTCTTTGTATCAGTTTCCGAAGCAGATTTGGACTACATATGGTCCGTATGTGTAGGCAACATCGTTCTTTTGTTCTCAGCACACTCCCGTTTCATGCTGTCTTAGAGGCTCTAGAAAACAAGAGTGTGCTTCTTGCTCTAAAGCAGAGTGTGATCAATGGAAGAGAACTCTGCTGTGTGTTTTACTTCAGAAATGGAGTTAAATCCCAGGCTCTGAGTCTTCCTACAAGCAAGACTTCGTTTCAGGTAAGGGCAGTTATTTTACAGCTCAAACGAACTACATCGTTCACAAAGCTCACACGTTTCAGATCTTACCTGACAAGCATTGGATGTTAGAGGACCAGTGCTTTGTATCAGCTTCAGAAGCAGAGTTGGACTAGATATGGTCCCTAGGTGTTGGAAACTCCGTCCTTTTGTTCTCAGCCCACTCACGTTTCATGCTGTCTTAGAGGCTCTAGAAAACAAGAGTGTGCTTCTTGCTCTAAAGCAGAGTGTGATCAATGGAAGAGAACTCTGCTGTGTGTTTTACTTCAGAAATGGAGTTAAATCCAAGGCTCTGAGTCTTCCTACAAGCAAGACGTCCTTTCAGGTAAGGGCAGTTACTTTAGAGCTCAAAATATCTACATCGTTCATGAAGCTCACACATTACCGATCTTACCTGACAAGCACTGGATGTTAGAGGACCGTTGGTTTGTTTCAGTTTCAGAAGGTTGTTGAACTAGATATGGTCTGTATGTGTAGGAAACACCGTTCTTTTGTTCTGAGCACACTCAGGTTTTCTGCTGTATTAGAGACTCTAGAAAGCAAGAGCGTGCTTCTCACTCTAAAGCAGAGTGTGATCCATGGATGAGAACTATGCTGTGTGTTTCACTTCAGAAATGGAGTTAAATCCCAGGCTCTGTGTTTTCCTATATGCAAGACTTCGTTTCAGGTAAGAGCAGTCACTTTTCAGCTCAAAAGGACTACATCGTTCACGAAGCTCACACGTTTCTCATCTTAACTGACAAGCATTGGATGGTAGAGGACCAGTGCTTTGTATCAGTTTCAGAAGCAGATTTGGACTACATATGGTCCGTATGTGTACGAAAAACCATTCTTTTGTTCTGGCCACATTCAGATTTCCTGCTGTATTAGAGACTCTAGAAAGCAAGAATGTGCTTCTCGCTCTAAAGCCGAGTGTGATCCTTTGATGAGAACTCTGCTGTGTGTTTCCCTTCAGAAATGGAGTTAATTCCCAGGCTCTGTGTCTTACTAAAAGCAAGACTTCGTTTCATGTAAGGGCAGTCACTTTTCAGCTCAAACGAACTATATCGTTCACGAAGCTCACACGTTTCTCATCTTAACTGACAAGCATCGGATGTTAGAGGACCAGTGCTTTGTATCAGTTTCAGAAGCAGAGTTGTACTAGATATGGTCCGTTTGTGTAGGAAACACCCTTCATTTGTTCTGGGCAAACTCAGATTTCCTCCTGTATTAGAGACTCTAGACAGCAAGAGCATGCTTCTCGCTCTAAAGCAGAGTGTGGTTCATGGATGAGAACTCTGCTGTGTGTTTCCCTTCAGAAATGGAGTCAAATCCCAGGCTCTGTGTCTTCCTACAAGCAAGACTTCGTTTCACGTATGGGCAGTTACTTTACAGCTCAAACGAACTACATCGTTCACGAAGCTCACACGTTTCAGATCTTACCTGAAAAGCATTGGATGTTAGAGGAACAGTGCTTGGTATCAGCTTCAGAAGCAGAGTTGGACTAGATATGGTCCCTATGTGTAGGAAACACCGTCCTTTTGTTCTCAGCACACTCACGTTTCCTGCTGTCTTAGAGATTCTAGAAAGCAAGAGCGTGCTTCTTGTTCTAAAGCAGAGTGTGATCAATGCAAGAGAACACTGCTGTGTGTTTTACTTCAGAAATGGAGTTAAATCCCAGGCTCTGAGTCTTCCTACAACAACACGTCGTTTCAGGTAAGGGCAGTTACTTTACAGCTCAAACGATCTACTTCGTTCATGAAGCTCACACATTACCGATCTTACCTGACAAGCACTGGATGTTAGAGGACCGTTGGTTTGTTTCAGTTTCAGAAGGTTGTTGAAGTAGATATGGTCTGTATGTGTAGGAAACACCGTTCTTTTGTTCTGAGCACACTCAGGTTTTCTGCTGTATTAGAGAGTCTAGAAAGCAAGAGCGTGCTTCTTGTTCTAAAGCAGAGTGTGATCAATGCAAGAGAACACTGCTGTGTGTTTCACTTCAGAAATGGAGTTAAATCCCAGGCTCTGAGTCTTCCTACAAGCAAGATTTGTTTCAGGTAAGGGCAGTTTCTTTATGGCTCAAAGGAACTACATCATTCACGAAGCTCACACGTCTCTCATCTTAACTGACAAGCATTGGATGTTAGAGTACCAGTGCTTTGTATCAGTTTCAGAAGCAGATTTGGACTACATATGGTCCGTTTTTGTAGGAAACACCGTTCATTTGTTCTGGGCACACTCAGATTTCCTCCTGTATTAGAGACTCTAGACAGCAAAAGCATGCTTCTCGCTCTAAAGCAGAGTGTGATCCATTGATGAGAACTCTGCTGTGTGTTTCCCTTCAGAAATGGAGTTAAATCCCAGGCTCTGTGTTTTCCTATATGCAAGACTTCGTTTCAGGTAAGGGCAGTCACTCAAACGAACTACATCGTTCACGAAGCTCACACGTTTCAGATCTTACCTGAAAAGCATTGGATGTTAGAGGACCAGTGCTTTGTATCAGTTTCAGAAGCAGATTTGGACTACATATGGTCCGTATGTGTAGGCAACATCGTTCTTTTGTTCTCAGCACACTCACGTTTCCTGCTGTCTTAGAGACTCTAGAAAGCAAGAGCTTCCTTCTCGCTCTAAAGCTGAGTGTGATCCATGATTGAGAACTCTGCTGTGTGTTTCACTTCAGAAATGGAGTTTAAACCCAGGCACTGAGTCTTCCTACAATCAAGACTTCGTTTCAGGTAAGGGCAGTTACTTTAGAGCTCAAACGAACTATATTGTTCACGAAGCTCACACGTTTCTAATCTTAACTGACAAGCATTGGATGTTAGAGGACCAGTGCTTTGCATCAGTTTCAGAAGCAGAGTTGTACTAGATATGGTCCGTTTTTGTAGGAAACACCGTCCATTTGTTCTGGGCACACTCAGATTTCCTCCTGTATTAGAGACTCTAGACAGCAAGAGCATGCTTCTCGCTCTAAAGCAGAGTGTAGTTCATGGATGAGAACTCTGCTGTGTGTTTCCCTTCAGAAATGGTGTCAAATCCCAGGCTCTGTGTATTCCTACAAGCAAGACTTCGTTTCACGTATGGGCAGTTACTTTACAGCTCAAACGAACTACATCGTTCACAAAGCTTACACGTTTCAGATCTTACCTGAAAAGCATTGGATGTTAGAGGACCAGTTCTTTGTATCAGCTTCAGAAGCACAGTTGGACTAGATATGGTCCCTATGTGTAGGAAACACCGTCCTTTTGTTCTCAGCACACTCACGTTTCCTGCTGTCTTAGAGATTCTAGAAAGCAAGAGCGTGCTTCTTGTTCTAAAGCAGAGTGTGATCAATGCAAGAGAACACTGCTGTGTGTTGTACTTCAGAAATGGAGTTAAATCCCAGGCTCTGAGTCTTCCTACAAGCAACACGTCGTTTCAGGTAAGGGAAGTTACTTTACAGCTCAAACGATCTACATCGTTCATGAAGCTCACACATTACCGATCTTACCTGACAAGCACTGGATGTTAGAGGACCGTTGGTTTGTTTCAGTTTCAGAAGGTTGTTGAACTAGATATGGTATGTATGTGTAGGAAACACCGTTCTTTTGTTCTGAGCACACTCAGGTTTTCTGCTGTATTAGAGACTCTAGAAAGCAAGAGCGTGCTTCTCACTCTAAAGCAGAGTGTGATCCATGGATGAGAACTATGCTGTGTGTTTCACTTCAGAAATGGAGTTAAATCCCAGGCTCTGTGTTTTCCTATATGCAAGACTTCGTTTCAGGTAAGGGCAGCCACTTTTCAGCTCAAAAGAACTACATCGTTCATGAAACTCACACGTTTCTCATCTTAACTGAGAAGCATTGGATGGTAGAGGACCAGTGCTTTGTATCAGTTTCAGAAGCAGATTTGGACTACATATGGTCCGTATGTGTAGGCCAAATCGTTCTTTTGTTCTCAGCACCCTCACGTTTCATGCTGTCTTAGAGCCTCTAGAAAGCAAGCGCGTGCTTCTTGCTCTAAAGCAGAGTGTGATCAATGGATGAGAACACTGCTGTGTGTTTCACTTCAGAAATTGAGTTAAATTCCATGCTCTGAGTCTTCCTACAAGCAAGACTTCCTTTCAGGTAAGGACAGTTAATTTACATCTCAAAGGAACTACATCGTTCACGAAGCTCATATGTTTCGGATCTTACCTGACAAGCATTGGATGTTAAACGACCAGTGCTTTGTATCAGTTTCAGAAGCAGATTTGGACTACATATGGTCCGTATGTGTACGAAAAACCGTTCTTTTGTTCTGGCCACACTCAGATTTCCTGCTGTATTAGAGACTCTAGAAAGCAAGAGCGTGCTTCTCGCTCTAAAGCCGAGTGTGATCCATTGATGAGAACTCTGCTGTGTGTTTCCCTTCAGAAATGGAGTTAATTCCCAGGCTCTGTGTCTTACTACAAGCAAGACTTCGTTTCAGGTAAGGGCAGTTTCCTTATGGCTCAAAGGAACTACATCGTTCACGAAGCTCACACGTTTCTCATCTTAACTGACAAGCATTGGATGTTAGAGGACCAGTGCTTTGTATCAGTTTCAGAAGCAGAGTTGTACTAGATATGGTCCGTTTGTGTAGGAAACACCGTTCATTTGTTTTGGGCAAACTCAGATTTCCTCCTGTATTAGAGACTCTAGACAGCAAGAGCATGCTTCTCGCTCTAAAGCAGAGTGTGGTTCATGGATGAGAACTCTGTTGTGTGTTTCCCTTCAGAAATGGAGTCAAATCCCAGGCTCTGTGTCTTCCTACAAGCAAGACTTCGTTTCACGTAAGGGCAGTTATTTTACAGCTCAAACGAACTACATCGTTCACGAAGCTCACACGTTTCAGATCTTACCTGACAAGCATTGGATGTTAGAGGACCAGTGCTTTGTATCAGCTTCAGAAGCAGAGTTGGACTAGATATGGTCCCTATGTGTAGGAAACTCCGTCCTTTTGTTCTCAGCACACACATGTTTCCTGCTATCTTAGAGATTCTAGAAAGCAAGAGCGTGCTTCTTGTTCTAAAGCAGAGTGTGATCAATGCAAGAGAACACTGCTGTGTGTTTCACTTCAGAAATGGAGTTAAATCCCAGGCTCTGAGTCTTCCTACAAGCAAGACTTCGTTTCAGGTAAGGGCAGTTTCTTTATGGCTCAAAGGAACTACATCATTCACGAAGCTCACACGTCTCTCATCTTAACTGACAAGCATTGGATGTTAGAGTACCAGTTCTTTGTATCAGTTTCCGAAGCAGATTTGGACTACATATGGTCCGTATGTGTAGGCAACATCGTTCTTTTGTTCTCAGCACACTCCCGTTTCATGCTGTCTTAGAGGCTCTAGAAAACAAGAGTGTGCTTCTTGCTCTAAAGCAGAGTGTGATCAATGGAAGAGAACTCTGCTGTGTGTTTTACTTCAGAAATGGAGTTAAATCCCAGGCTCTGAGTCTTCCTACAAGCAAGACTTCGTTTCAGGTAAGGGCAGTTATTTTACAGCTCAAACGAACTACATCGTTCACAAAGCTCACACGTTTCAGATCTTACCTGACAAGCATTGGATGTTAGAGGACCAGTGCTTTGTATCAGCTTCAGAAGCAGAGTTGGACTAGATATGGTCCCTAGGTGTTGGAAACTCCGTCCTTTTGTTCTCAGCCCACTCACGTTTCATGCTGTCTTAGAGGCTCTAGAAAACAAGAGTGTGCTTCTTGCTCTAAAGCAGAGTGTGATCAATGGAAGAGAACTCTGCTGTGTGTTTTACTTCAGAAATGGAGTTAAATCCAAGGCTCTGAGTCTTCCTACAAGCAAGACGTCCTTTCAGGTAAGGGCAGTTACTTTAGAGCTCAAAATATCTACATCGTTCATGAAGCTCACACATTACCGATCTTACCTGACAAGCACTGGATGTTAGAGGACCGTTGGTTTGTTTCAGTTTCAGAAGGTTGTTGAACTAGATATGGTCTGTATGTGTAGGAAACACCGTTCTTTTGTTCTGAGCACACTCAGGTTTTCTGCTGTATTAGAGACTCTAGAAAGCAAGAGCGTGCTTCTCACTCTAAAGCAGAGTGTGATCCATGGATGAGAACTATGCTGTGTGTTTCACTTCAGAAATGGAGTTAAATCCCAGGCTCTGTGTTTTCCTATATGCAAGACTTCGTTTCAGGTAAGAGCAGTCACTTTTCAGCTCAAAAGGACTACATCGTTCACGAAGCTCACACGTTTCTCATCTTAACTGACAAGCATTGGATGGTAGAGGACCAGTGCTTTGTATCAGTTTCAGAAGCAGATTTGGACTACATATGGTCCGTATGTGTACGAAAAACCATTCTTTTGTTCTGGCCACATTCAGATTTCCTGCTGTATTAGAGACTCTAGAAAGCAAGAATGTGCTTCTCGCTCTAAAGCCGAGTGTGATCCTTTGATGAGAACTCTGCTGTGTGTTTCCCTTCAGAAATGGAGTTAATTCCCAGGCTCTGTGTCTTACTAAAAGCAAGACTTCGTTTCATGTAAGGGCAGTCACTTTTCAGCTCAAACGAACTATATCGTTCACGAAGCTCACACGTTTCTCATCTTAACTGACAAGCATCGGATGTTAGAGGACCAGTGCTTTGTATCAGTTTCAGAAGCAGAGTTGTACTAGATATGGTCCGTTTGTGTAGGAAACACCCTTCATTTGTTCTGGGCACACTCAGATTTCCTCCTGTATTAGAGACTCTAGACAGCAAGAGCATGCTTCTCGCTCTAAAGCAGAGTGTGGTTCATGGATGAGAACTCTGCTGTGTGTTTCCCTTCAGAAATGGAGTCAAATCCCAGGCTCTGTGTCTTCCTACAAGCAAGACTTCGTTTCACGTATGGGCAGTTACTTTACAGCTCAAACGAACTACATCGTTCACGAAGCTCACACGTTTCAGATCTTACCTGAAAAGCATTGGATGTTAGAGGAACAGTGCTTGGTATCAGCTTCAGAAGCAGAGTTGGACTAGATATGGTCCCTATGTGTAGGAAACACCGTCCTTTTGTTCTCAGCACACTCACGTTTCCTGCTGTCTTAGAGATTCTAGAAAGCAAAAGCGTGCTTCTTGTTCTAAAGCAGAGTGTGATCAATGCAAGAGAACACTGCTGTGTGTTTTACTTCAGAAATGGAGTTAAATCCCAGGCTCTGAGTCTTCCTACAACAACACGTCGTTTCAGGTAAGGGCAGTTACTTTACAGCTCAAACGATCTACTTCGTTCATGAAGCTCACACATTACCGATCTTACCTGACAAGCACTGGATGTTAGAGGACCGTTGGTTTGTTTCAGTTTCAGAAGGTTGTTGAAGTAGATATGGTCTGTATGTGTAGGAAACACCGTTCTTTTGTTCTGAGCACACTCAGGTTTTCTGCTGTATTAGAGAGTCTAGAAAGCAAGAGCGTGCTTCTTGTTCTAAAGCAGAGTGTGATCAATGCAAGAGAACACTGCTGTGTGTTTCACTTCAGAAATGGAGTTAAATCCCAGGCTCTGAGTCTTCCTACAAGCAAGATTTGTTTCAGGTAAGGGCAGTTTCTTTATGGCTCAAAGGAACTACATCATTCACGAAGCTCACACGTCTCTCATCTTAACTGACAAGCATTGGATGTTAGAGTACCAGTGCTTTGTATCAGTTTCAGAAGCAGATTTGGACTACATATGGTCCGTTTTTGTAGGAAACACCGTTCATTTGTTCTGGGCACACTCAGATTTCCTCCTGTATTAGAGACTCTAGACAGCAAGAGCATGCTTCTCGCTCTAAAGCAGAGTGTGATCCATTGATGAGAACTCTGCTGTGTGTTTCCCTTCAGAAATGGAGTTAAATCCCAGGCTCTGTGTTTTCCTATATGCAAGACTTCGTTTCAGGTAAGGGCAGTCACTCAAACGAACTACATCGTTCACGAAGCTCACACGTTTCAGATCTTACCTGAAAAGCATTGGATGTTAGAGGACCAGTGCTTTGTATCAGTTTCAGAAGCAGATTTGGACTACATATGGTCCGTATGTGTAGGCAACATCGTTCTTTTGTTCTCAGCACACTCACGTTTCCTGCTGTCTTAGAGACTCTAGAAAGCAAGAGCTTCCTTCTCGCTCTAAAGCTGAGTGTGATCCATGATTGAGAACTCTGCTGTGTGTTTCACTTCAGAAATGGAGTTTAAACCCAGGCACTGAGTCTTCCTACAATCAAGACTTCGTTTCAGGTAAGGGCAGTTACTTTAGAGCTCAAACGAACTATATTGTTCACGAAGCTCACACGTTTCTAATCTTAACTGACAAGCATTGGATGTTAGAGGACCAGTGCTTTGCATCAGTTTCAGAAGCAGAGTTGTACTAGATATGGTCCGTTTTTGTAGGAAACACCGTACATTTGTTCTGGGCACACTCAGATTTCCTCCTGTATTAGAGACTCTAGACAGCAAGAGCATGCTTCTCGCTCTAAAGCAGAGTGTAGTTCATGGATGAGAACTCTGCTGTGTGTTTCCCTCAGAAATGGTGTCAAATCCCAGGCTCTGTGTATTCCTACAAGCAGACTTCGTTTCACGTATGGGCAGTTACTTTACAGCTCAAACGAACTACATCGTTCACAAAGCTTACACGTTTCAGATCTTACCTGAAAAGCATTGGATGTTAGAGGACCAGTTCTTTGTATCAGCTTCAGAAGCACAGTTGGACTAGATATGGTCCCTATGTGTAGGAAACACCGTCCTTTTGTTCTCAGCACACTCACGTTTCCTGCTGTCTTAGAGATTCTAGAAAGCAAGAGCGTGCTTCTTGTTCTAAAGCAGAGTGTGATCAATGCAAGAGAACACTGCTGTGTGTTGTACTTCAGAATGGGAGTTAAATCCCAGCTCTGAGTCTTCCTACAAGCAACACGTCGTTTCAGGTAAGGGAAGTTACTTTACAGCTCAAACGATCTACATCGTTCATGAAGCTCACACATTACCGATCTTACTGACAAGCACTGGATGTTAGAGGACCGTTGGTTTGTTTCAGTTTCAGAAGGTTGTTGAACTAGATATGGTATGTATGTGTAGGAAACACCGTTCTTTTGTTCTGAGCACACTCAGGTTTTCTGCTGTATTAGAGACTCTAGAAAGCAAGAGCGTGCTTCTCACTCTAAAGCAGAGTGTGATCCATGGATGAGAACTATGCTGTGTGTTTCACTTCAGAAATGGAGTTAAATCCCAGGCTCTGTGTTTTCCTATATGCAAGACTTCGTTTCAGGTAAGGCAGCCACTTTTCAGCTCAAAAGAACTACATCGTTCATGAAACACACACGTTTCTCATCTTAACTGAGAAGCATTGGATGGTAGAGGACCAGTGCTTTGTATCAGTTTCAGAAGCAGATTTGGACTACATATGGTCCGTATGTGTAGGCCAAATCGTTCTTTTGTTCTCAGCACCCTCACGTTTCATGCTGTCTTAGAGCCTCTAGAAAGCAAGCGCGTGCTTCTTGCTCTAAAGCAGAGTGTGATCAATGGATGAGAACACTGCTGTGTGTTTCACTTCAGAAATTGAGTTAAATTCCATGCTCTGAGTCTTCCTACAAGCAAGACTTCCTTTCAGGTAAGGACAGTTAATTTACATCTCAAAGGAACTACATCGTTCACGAAGCTCATATGTTTCGGATCTTACCTGACATGCATTGGATGATAAACGACCAGTGCTTTGTATCAGTTTCAGAAGCAGATTTGGACTACATATGGTCCGTATGTGTACGAAAAACCGTTCTTTTGTTCTGGCCACACTCAGATTTCCTGCTGTATTAGAGACTCTAGAAAGCAAGAGCGTGCTTCTCGCTCTAAAGCCGAGTGTGATCCATTGATGAGAACTCTGCTGTGTGTTTCCTTCAGAAATGGAGTTAATTCCAGGCTCTGTGTCTTACTACAAGCAAGACTTCGTTTCAGGTAAGGGCAGTTTCCTTATGGCTCAAAGAACTACATCGTTCACGAAGCTCACACGTTTCTCATCTTAACTGACAAGCATTGGATGTTAGAGGACCAGTGCTTTGTATCAGTTTCAGAAGCAGAGTTGTACTAGATATGGGTCCGTTTGTGTAGGAAACACCGTTCATTTGTTTTGGGCAAACTCAGATTTCCTCCTGTATTAGAGACTCTAGACAGCAAGAGCATGCTTCTCGCTCTAAAGCAGAGTGTGGTTCATGGATGAGAACTCTGTTGTGTGTTTCCCTTCAGAAAATGGAGTCAAATCCCAGGCTCTGTGTCTTCCTACAAGCAAGACTTCGTTTCACGTAAGGGCAGTTATTTTACAGCTCAAACGAACTACATCGTTCACGAAGCTCACACGTTTCAGATCTTACCTGACAAGCATTGGATGTTAGAGGACCAGTGCTTTGTATCAGCTTCAGAAGCAGAGTTGGACTAGATATGGTCCCTATGTGTAGGAAACTCCGTCCTTTTGTTCTCAGCACACACATGTTTCCTGCTATCTTAGAGATTCTAGAAAGCAAGAGCGTGCTTCTTGTTCTAAAGCAGAGTGTGATCAATGCAAGAGAACACTGCTGTGTGTTTCACTTCAGAAATGGAGTTAAATCCCAGGCTCTGAGTCTTCCTACAAGCAAGACTTCGTTTCAGGTAAGGGCAGTTTCTTTATGGCTCAAAGGAACTACATCATTCACGAAGCTCACACGTCTCTCATCTTAACTGACAAGCATTGGATGTTAGAGTACCAGTTCTTGTATCAGTTTCCGAAGCAGATTTGACTACATATGGTCCGTATGTGTAGGCAACATCGTTCTTTTGTTCTCAGCACACTCCCGTTTCATGCTGTCTTAGAGGCTCTAGAAAACAAGAGTGTGCTTCTTGCTCTAAAGCAGAGTGTGATCAATGGAAGAGAACTCTGCTGTGTGTTTTACTTCAGAAATGGAGTTAAATCCCAGGCTCTGAGTCTTCCTACAAGCAAGACTTCGTTTCAGGTAGGGCAGTTATTTTACAGCTCAAACGAACTACATCGTTCACAAAGCTCACACGTTTCAGATCTTACCTGACAAGCATTGGATGTTAGAGGACCAGTGCTTTGTATCAGCTTCAGAAGCAGAGTTGGACTAGATATGGTCCCTAGGTGTTGGAAACTCCGTCCTTTTGTTCTCAGCCCACTCACGTTTCATGCTGTCTTAGAAGGCTCTAGGAAAACAGAGTGTGCTTCTTGCTCTAAAGCAGAGTGTGATCAATGGAAGAGAACTCTGCTGTGTGTTTTACTTCAGAAATGGAGTTAAATCCAAGGCTCTGAGTCTTCCTACAAGCAAGACGTCCTTTCAGGTAAGGGGCAGTTACTTTAGAGCTCAAAATATCTACATCGTTCATGAAGCTCACACATTACCGATCTTACCTGACAAGCACTGGATGTTAGAGGACCGTTGGTTGTTTCAGTTTCAGAAGGGTGTTGAACTAGATATGGTCTGTATGTGTAGGAAACACCGTCTTTTGTTCTGAGCACACTCAGGTTTTCTGCTGTATTAGAGACTCTAGAAAGCAAGAGCGTGCTTCTCACTCTAAAGCAGAGTGTGATCCATGGATGAGAACTATGCTGTGTGTTTCACTTCAGAAATGGAGTTAAATCCCAGGCTCTGTGTTTTCCTATATGCAAGACTTCGTTTCAGGTAAGAGCAGTCACTTTTTCAGCTCAAAAGGACTACATCGTTCACGAAGCTCACACGTTTCTCATCTTAACTGACAAGCATTGGATGGTAGAGGACCAGTGCTTTGTATCAGTTTCAGAAGCAGATTTGGACTACATATGGTCCGTATGTGTACGAAAAACCATTCTTTTGTTCTGGCCACATTCAGATTCTGCTGTATTAGAGACTCTAGACAGCAAGAATGTGCTTCTCGCTCTTCTCGCTCTAAAGCCGAGTGTGATCCTTTGATGAGAACTCTGCTGTGTGTTTCCCTTCAGAAATGGAGTTAATTCCCAGGCTCTGTGTCTTACTAAAAGCAAGACTTCGTTTCATGTAAGGGCAGTCACTTTTCAGCTCAAACGAACTATATCGTTCACGAAGCTCACACGTTTCTCATCTTAACTGACAAGCATCGGATGTTAGAGGACCAGTGCTTTGTATCAGTTTCAGAAGCAGAGTTGTACTAGATATGGTCCGTTTGTGTAGGAAACACCCTTCATTTGTTCTGGGCACACTCAGATTTCCTCCTGTATTAGAGACTCTAGACAGCAAGAGCATGCTTCTCGCTCTAAAGCAGAGTGTGGTTCATGGTGAGAACTCTGCTGTGTGTTTCCCTTCAGAAATGGAGTCAAATCCCAGGCTCTGTGTCTTCCTACAAGCAAGACTTCGTTTCACGTATGGGCAGTTACTTTACAGCTCAAACGAACTACATCGTTCACGAAGCTCACACGTTTCAGATCTTACCTGAAAAGCATTGGATGTTAGAGGAACAGTGCTTGGTATCAGCTTCAGAAGCAGAGTTGGACTAGATATGGTCCCTATGTGTAGGAAACACCGTCCTTTTGTTCTCAGCACACTCACGTTTCCTGCTGTCTTAGAGATTCTAGAAAGCAAGAGCGTGCTTCTTGTTCTAAAGCAGAGTGTGATCAATGCAAGAGAACACTGCTGTGTGTTTTACTTCAGAAATGGAGTTAAATCCCAGGCTCTGAGTCTTCCTACAACAACACGTCGTTTCAGGTAAGGGCAGTTACTTTACAGCTCAAACGATCTACTTCGTTCATGAAGCTCACACATTACCGATCTTACCTGACAAGCACTGGATGTTAGAGGACCGTTGGTTTGTTTCAGTTTCAGAAGGTTGTTGAAGTAGATATGGTCTGTATGTGTAGGAAACACCGTTCTTTTGTTCTGAGCACACTCAGGTTTTCTGCTGTATTAGAGAGTCTAGAAAGCAAGAGCGTGCTTCTTGTTCTAAAGCAGAGTGTGATCAATGCAAGAGAACACTGCTGTGTGTTTCACTTCAGAAATGGAGTTAAATCCCAGGCTCTGAGTCTTCCTACAAGCAAGATTTGTTTCAGGTAAGGGCAGTTTCTTTATGGCTCAAAGGAACTACATCATTCACGAAGCTCACACGTCTCTCATCTTAACTGACAAGCATTGGATGTTAGAGTACCAGTGCTTTGTATCAGTTTCAGAAGCAGATTTGGACTACATATGGTCCGTTTTTGTAGGAAACACCGTTCATTTGTTCTGGGCACACTCAGATTTCCTCCTGTATTAGAGACTCTAGACAGCAAAAGCATGCTTCTCGCTCTAAAGCAGAGTGTGATCCATTGATGAGAACTCTGCTGTGTGTTTCCCTTCAGAAATGGAGTTAAATCCCAGGCTCTGTGTTTTCCTATATGCAAGACTTCGTTTCAGGTAAGGGCAGTCACTCAAACGAACTACATCGTTCACGAAGCTCACACGTTTCAGATCTTACCTGAAAAGCATTGGATGTTAGAGGACCAGTGCTTTGTATCAGTTTCAGAAGCAGATTTGGACTACATATGGTCCGTATGTGTAGGCAACATCGTTCTTTTGTTCTCAGCACACTCACGTTTCCTGCTGTCTTAGAGACTCTAGAAAGCAAGAGCTTCCTTCTCGCTCTAAAGCTGAGTGTGATCCATGATTGAGAACTCTGCTGTGTGTTTCACTTCAGAAATGGAGTTTAAACCCAGGCACTGAGTCTTCCTACAATCAAGACTTCGTTTCAGGTAAGGGCAGTTACTTTAGAGCTCAAACGAACTATATTGTTCACGAAGCTCACACGTTTCTAATCTTAACTGACAAGCATTGGATGTTAGAGGACCAGTGCTTTGCATCAGTTTCAGAAGCAGAGTTGTACTAGATATGGTCCGTTTTTGTAGGAAACACCGTCCATTTGTTCTGGGCACACTCAGATTTCCTCCTGTATTAGAGACTCTAGACAGCAAGAGCATGCTTCTCGCTCTAAAGCAGAGTGTAGTTCATGGATGAGAACTCTGCTGTGTGTTTCCCTTCAGAAATGGTGTCAAATCCCAGGCTCTGTGTATTCCTACAAGCAAGACTTCGTTTCACGTATGGGCAGTTACTTTACAGCTCAAACGAACTACATCGTTCACAAAGCTTACACGTTTCAGATCTTACCTGAAAAGCATTGGATGTTAGAGGACCAGTTCTTTGTATCAGCTTCAGAAGCACAGTTGGACTAGATATGGTCCCTATGTGTAGGAAACACCGTCCTTTTGTTCTCAGCACACTCACGTTTCCTGCTGTCTTAGAGATTCTAGAAAGCAAGAGCGTGCTTCTTGTTCTAAAGCAGAGTGTGATCAATGCAAGAGAACACTGCTGTGTGTTGTACTTCAGAAATGGAGTTAAATCCCAGGCTCTGAGTCTTCCTACAAGCAAGACTTCGTTTCAGGTAAGGGCAGCCACTTTTCAGCTCAAAAGAACTACATCGTTCATGAAGCTCACACATTACCGATCTTACCTGACAAGCACTGGATGTTAGAGGACCGTTGGTTTGTTTCAGTTTCAGAAGGTTGTTGAACTAGATATGGTATGTATGTGTAGGAAACACCGTTCTTTTGTTCTGAGCACACTCAGGTTTTCTGCTGTATTAGAGACTCTAGAAAGCAAGAGCGTGCTTCTCACTCTAAAGCAGAGTGTGATCCATGGATGAGAACTATGCTGTGTGTTTCACTTCAGAAATGGAGTTAAATCCCAGGCTCTGTGTTTTCCTATATGCAAGACTTCGTTTCAGGTAAGGGCAGCCACTTTTCAGCTCAAAAGAACTACATCGTTCATGAAACTCACACGTTTCTCATCTTAACTGAGAAGCATTGGATGGTAGAGGACCAGTGCTTTGTATCAGTTTCAGAAGCAGATTTGGACTACATATGGTCCGTATGTGTAGGCCAAATCGTTCTTTTGTTCTCAGCACCCTCACGTTTCATGCTGTCTTAGAGCCTCTAGAAAGCAAGCGCGTGCTTCTTGCTCTAAAGCAGAGTGTGATCAATGGATGAGAACACTGCTGTGTGTTTCACTTCAGAAATTGAGTTAAATTCCATGCTCTGAGTCTTCCTACAAGCAAGACTTCCTTTCAGGTAAGGACAGTTAATTTACATCTCAAAGGAACTACATCGTTCACGAAGCTCATATGTTTCGGATCTTACCTGACAAGCATTGGATGTTAAACGACCAGTGCTTTGTATCAGTTCCAGAAGCAGATTTGGACTACATATGGTCCGTATGTGTACGAAAAACCGTTCTTTTGTTCTGGCCACACTCAGATTTCCTGCTGTATTAGAGACTCTAGAAAGCAAGAGCGTGCTTCTCGCTCTAAAGCCGAGTGTGATCCATTGATGAGAACTCTGCTGTGTGTTTCCCTTCAGAAATGGAGTTAATTCCCAGGCTCTGTGTCTTACTACAAGCAAGACTTCGTTTCAGGTAAGGGCAGTTTCCTTATGGCTCAAAGGAACTACATCGTTCACGAAGCTCACACGTTTCTCATCTTAACTGACAAGCATTGGATGTTAGAGGACCAGTGCTTTGTATCAGTTTCAGAAGCAGAGTTGTACTAGATATGGTCCGTTTGTGTAGGAAACACCGTTCATTTGTTTTGGGCAAACTCAGATTTCCTCCTGTATTAGAGACTCTAGACAGCAAGAGCATGCTTCTCGCTCTAAAGCAGAGTGTGGTTCATGGATGAGAACTCTGTTGTGTGTTTCCCTTCAGAAATGGAGTCAAATCCCAGGCTCTGTGTCTTCCTACAAGCAAGACTTCGTTTCACGTAAGGGCAGTTATTTTACAGCTCAAACGAACTACATCGTTCACGAAGCTCACACGTTTCAGATCTTACCTGACAAGCATTGGATGTTAGAGGACCAGTGCTTTGTATCAGCTTCAGAAGCAGAGTTGGACTAGATATGGTCCCTATGTGTAGGAAACTCCGTCCTTTTGTTCTCAGCACACACATGTTTCCTGCTATCTTAGAGATTCTAGAAAGCAAGAGCGTGCTTCTTGTTCTAAAGCAGAGTGTGATCAATGCAAGAGAACACTGCTGTGTGTTTCACTTCAGAAATGGAGTTAAATCCCAGGCTCTGAGTCTTCCTACAAGCAAGACTTCGTTTCAGGTAAGGGCAGTTTCTTTATGGCTCAAAGGAACTACATCATTCACGAAGCTCACACGTCTCTCATCTTAACTGACAAGCATTGGATGTTAGAGTACCAGTTCTTTGTATCAGTTTCCGAAGCAGATTTGGACTACATATGGTCCGTATGTGTAGGCAACATCGTTCTTTTGTTCTCAGCACACTCACGTTTCATGCTGTCTTAGAGGCTCTAGAAAACAAGAGTGTGCTTCTTGCTCTAAAGCAGAGTGTGATCAATGGAAGAGAACTCTGCTGTGTGTTTTACTTCAGAAATGGAGTTAAATCCCAGGCTCTGAGTCTTCCTACAAGCAAGACTTCGTTTCAGTTAAGGGCAGTTATTTTACAGCTCAAACGAACTACATCGTTCACAAAGCTCACACGTTTCAGATCTTACCTGACAAGCATTGGATGTTAGAGGACCAGTGCTTTGTATCAGCTTCAGAAGCAGAGTTGGACTAGATATGGTCCCTAGGTGTTGGAAACTCCGTCCTTTTGTTCTCAGCCCACTCACGTTTCATGCTGTCTTAGAGGCTCTAGAAAACAAGAGTGTGCTTCTTGCTCTAAAGCAGAGTGTGATCAATGGAAGAGAACTCTGCTGTGTGTTTTACTTCAGAAATGGAGTTAAATCCAAGGCTCTGAGTCTTCCTACAAGCAAGACGTCCTTTCAGGTAAGGGCAGTTACTTTAGAGCTCAAAATATCTACATCGTTCATGAAGCTCACACATTACCGATCTTACCTGACAAGCACTGGATGTTAGAGGACCGTTGGTTTGTTTCAGTTTCAGAAGGTTGTTGAACTAGATATGGTCTGTATGTGTAGGAAACACCGTTCTTTTGTTCTGAGCACACTCAGGTTTTCTGCTGTATTAGAGACTCTAGAAAGCAAGAGCGTGCTTCTCACTCTAAAGCAGAGTGTGATCCATGGATGAGAACTATGCTGTGTGTTTCACTTCAGAAATGGAGTTAAATCCCAGGCTCTGTGTTTTCCTATATGCAAGACTTCGTTTCAGGTAAGAGCAGTCACTTTTCAGCTCAAAAGGACTACATCGTTCACGAAGCTCACACGTTTCTCATCTTAACTGACAAGCATTGGATGGTAGAGGACCAGTGCTTTGTATCAGTTTCAGAAGCAGATTTGGACTACATATGGTCCGTATGTGTACGAAAAACCGTTCTTTTGTTCTGGCCACATTCAGATTTCCTGCTGTATTAGAGACTCTAGAAAGCAAGAGTGTGCTTCTCGCTCTAAAGCCGAGTGTGATCCATTGATGAGAACTCTGCTGTGTGTTTCCCTTCAGAAATGGAGTTAATTCCCAGGCTCTGTGTCTTACTAAAAGCAAGACTTCGTTTCATGTAAGGGCAGTCACATTTCAGCTCAAACGAACTACATCGTTCACGAAGCTCACACGTTTCTCATCTTAACTGACAAGCATCGGATGTTAGAGGACCAGTGCTTTGTATCAGTTTCAGAAGCAGAGTTGTACTAGATATGGTCCGTTTGTGTAGGAAACACCCTTCATTTGTTCTGGGCACACTCAGATTTCCTCCTGTATTAGAGACTCTAGACAGCAAGAGCATGCTTCTCGCTCTAAAGCAGAGTGTGGTTCATGGATGAGAACTCTGCTGTGTGTTTCCCTTCAGAAATGGAGTTAATTCCCAGGCTCTGTGTCTTCCTACAAGCAAGACTTCGTTTCACGTATGGGCAGTTACTTTACAGCTCAAACGAACTACATTGTTCACGAAGCTCACACGTTTCAGATCTTACCTGAAAAGCATTGGATGTTAGAGGACCAGTGCTTGGTATCAGCTTCAGAAGCAGAGTTGGACTAGATATGGTCCCTATGTGTAGGAAACACCGTCCTTTTGTTCTCAGCACACTCACGTTTCCTGCTGTCTTAGAGATTCTAGAAAGCAAGAGCGTGCTTCTTGTTCTAAAGCAGAGTGTGATCAATGCAAGAGAACACTGCTGTGTGTATACTTCAGAAATGGAGTTAAATCCCAGGCTCTGAGTCTTCCTACAACAACACGTCGTTTCAGGTAAGGGCAGTTACTTTACAGCTCAAACGATCTACTTCGTTCATGAAGCTCACACATTACCGATCTTACCTGACAAGCACTGCATGTTAGAGGACCGTTGGTTTGTTTCAGTTTCAGAAGGTTGTTGAAGTAGATATGGTCTGTATGTGTAGGAAACACCGTTCTTTTGTTCTGAGCACACTCAGGTTTTCTGCTGTATTAGAGAGTCTAGAAAGCAAGAGCGTGCTTCTTGTTCTAAAGCAGAGTGTGATCAATGCAAGAGAACACTGCTGTGTGTTTCACTTCAGAAATGGAGTTAAATCCCAGGCTCTGAGTCTTCCTACAAGCAAGACTTCGTTTCAGGTAAGGGCAGTTTCTTTATGGCTCAAAGGAACTACATCATTCACGAAGCTCACACGTCTCTCATCTTAACTGACAAGCATTGGATGTTAGAGTACCAGTGCTTTGTATCAGTTTCAGAAGCAGATTTGGACTACATATGGTCCGTATGTGTAGGCAACATCGTTCTTTTGTTCTCAGCACACTCCCGTTTCATGCTGTCTTAGAGGCTCTAGAAAACAAGAGTGTGCTTCTTGCTCTAAAGCAGAGTGTGATCAATGGAAGAGAACTCTGCTGTGTGTTTTACTTCAGAAATGGAGTTAAATCCAAGGCTATGAGTCTTCCTACAAGCAAGACGTCGTTTCAGGTAAGGGCAGTTACTTTACAGCTCAAAATATCTACATCGTTCATGAAGCTCACACATTACCGATCTTACCTGACAAGCACTGGATGTTAGAGGTCCGTTGGTTTGTTTCAGTTTCAGAAGGTTGTTGAACTAGATATGGTCCGTATGTGTAGGAAACACCGTTCTTTTGTTCTGAGCACACTCAGGTTTTCTGCTGTATTAGAGACTCTAGAAAGCAAGAGCGTGCTTCTCACTCTACAGCAGAGTGTGATCCATGGATGAGAACTATGCTGTGTGTTTCACTTCAGAAATGGAGTTAAATCCCAGGCTCTGTGTTTTCCTATATGCAAGACTTCGTTTCAGGTAAGGGCAGTCACTTTTCAGCTCAAAAGGACTACATCGTTCACGAAGCTCACACGTTTCTCATCTTAACTGACAAGCATTGGATGGTAGAGGACCAGTGCTTTGTATCATTTTCAGAAGCAGATTTGGACTACATATGGTCCGTATGTGTAGGCAACATCGTTCTTTTGTTCTCAGCACCCTCACGTTTCATGCTGTCTTAGAGCCTCTAGAAAGCAAGAGCGTGCTTCTTGCTCTAAAGCAGAGTGTGATCAATGGATGAGAACTCTGCTGTGTGTTTCACTTCAGAAATTGAGTTAAATTCCATGCTCTGAGTCTTCCTACAAGCAAGACTGCCTTTCAGGTAATGAGAGTTAATTTACAGCTCAAAGGAACTACATTGTTCACGAAGCTCACACGTTTCGGATCTTACCTGACAAGCATAGGATGCTAAAGGACCAGTGCTTTGTATCACTTTCAGAAGCAGATTTGGACTACATATGGTCCGTATGTGTACGAAAAACCGTTCTTTTGTTCTGGCCACACTCAGATTTCCTGCTGTATTAGAGACTCTAGAAAGCAAGAGTGTGCTTCTCGCTCTAAAGCAGAGTGTGATCCATTGATGAGAACTCTGCTGTGTGTTTCCCTTCAGAAATGGAGTTAAATCCCAGGCTCTGTGTCTTACTACAAGCAAGACTTCGTTTCAGGTAAGGGCAGTCACTTTTCAGCTCAAACGAACTACATCGTTCACGAAGCTCACACGTTTCTCATCTTAACTGACAAGCATTGGATGTTAGAGCACCAGTGCTTTGTATCAGTTTCAGAAGCAGAGTTGTACTAGATATGGTCCGTTTGTGTAGGAAACACCGTTCATTTGTTCTGGGCACACTCAGATTTCCTCCTGTATTAGAGACTCTAGACATCAAGAGCGTGCTTCTTGTTCTAAAGCAGAGTGTGATCAATGCAAGAGAACACTGCTGTGTGTTTCACTATAGAAATGGAGTTAAATCCCAGGCTCTGAGTCTTCCTACAAGCAAGACTTCGTTTCAGGTAAGGGCAGTTTCTTTATGGCTCAAAGGAACTACATCATTCACGAAGCTCACACGTTTCTCATCTTAACTGACAAGCATTGCATGTTAGAGTACCAGTGCTTTGTATCAGTTTCAGAAGCAGATTTGGACTACATATGGTCTGTATGTGTAGGCAACATCGTTCTTTTGTTCTCAGCACAGTCACGTTTCATGCTGTCTTAGAGGCTCTAGAAAACAAGAGTGTGCTTCTTGCTCTAAAGCAGAGTGTGATCAATGGAAGAGAACTCTGCTGTGTGTTTTACTTCAGAAATGGAGTTAAATCCATGGCTCTGAGTCTTCCTACAAGCAAGACCTCGTTTCAGGTAAGGGCAGTTACTTTACAGCTCAAAATATCTACATCGTTCATGAAGCTCACACACTACCGATCTTACCTGACAAGCACTGGATGTTAGAGGACCGTTGGTTTGTTTCAGTTTCAGAAGGTTGTTGAACTAGATATGGTCTGTATGTGTAGGAAACACCGTTCTTTTGTTCTGAGCACACTCAAGTTTCTTGCTCTATTAGAGATTCTAGAAAGCAAGAGCATGCTTCTTGCTCTAAAGCAGAGTGTGATCAATGGATGAGAACTCTGATGTGTGTTTCACTTCAGATATGGAGTTAAATCCCTGGCTCTGAGTTTTCCTACAAGCAAGACTTCGTTTCAGGTAAGGGCATTTACTTTACAGCACAAACGAACTACATCGTTCATGAATCTCACACGTTTCTCATGTTTACTGACAAGCATCGGATGTTAGAGGACCAGTGCTTTGTTTCAGTTTCAGAATCAGAGTTGGATTAGATATGGTCCGCATGTGTAGGAAACACCATTGTTTTGTTCTCAGCACACTCCCGTTTCCTGCTGTCTTAGAGAATCTTTAAAGCTAGAGCCTGCTACTTGCTCTAAAGCAGAGTGTGATCAATGGATGAGAACTCTGTTGTGTGTTTCACTTCAGAAATGGAGTTAAATCCCTGGCTTTGAGTCTTCCTACAAGCAAGGCTTCGCTTCAGGTAAGGGCAGTTACTTTACAGCTCAAAGGAACTATTTCGTTCACGAAGCTCACACTTTTCTCATCTTAACTGACAAGCATTGGATGTTAGAGGACCAGTGCTTTGTATCAGTTTCAGAAGCAGAGTTGGACTAGATATGGTCCGTATGTGTAGGAAACACCATTCATTTGTTCTCAGCCCACTCAATTTTCCTGCTGTCTTAGAGACTCTGGAAAGCACGAGCGTGCTTCTTGCTGTAAAGCAGAGTGTGATCCATGGATGAGAACTATGCTGTGTGTTTCCCTTCAGAAATGGAGTTAAATTCCATGCTCTGTGTCTTCCTACAAGCAAAACATCGTTTCAGGTAAGGGTAGTCACTTTTCAGCTCAAAAGAACTACATCGTTCATGAAGCTCACATGTTTCTCATCTTAACTGACAAGCATTGGATGTTAGAGGACCTGTGCTTTTTATCAATTTCAGAGGAAGACTTCTTCTAGATATGGTGCATATGTGTAGGAAACACCGTTCTTTTGTTCTCAGCTCACTCATGTTTCCTGCTGTCTTTGAGACTCTAGACAGCAGGAGCATGCTTCTCTCTCTAAAGCAGAGTGTGATCCATGGATGAGAACTGTGTTGTGTGTTTCCCTTCAGAAGGGGAGTAAATCCCAGGCTCATTGTCTTCCTACAATCAAGAATTCATTTCAGGTATGGGCAGTCTCTTTTCAGCTCAAACAAACTACATTGTTCACGAAGCTAACATGCTTCTCTTCTTAACTGACAAGCATTGAATGTTAGAGGACCAGTGCTTTGTATCAGTTTCAGAAGCAGAGTTGGACTAAATATGGTCCATATGTGTAGGAAACACCGTTCTTTTGTTCTCAGCACACTGAAGATTCCTGCTGTCTTAGAGAATCTAGAATGCAAGAGCATGCTTCTTCTCTAAAGCAGAGTGTGATAAATGGAAGAGAACTATGCTGTGTGTTTCCCTTCAGAAATGGAGTTAAATTCCATGCTCTGTGTCTTTCTACAAGCAAAACTTCGTTTCAGGTATGGGTAGTCACTTTTCAGCTCAAAAGAACTACATCGTTCATGAAGCTCACACGTTTCTCATCTTAACTGACAAGCATTGGATGTTAGAGGACCTGTGCTTTGTATCAATTTCAGAGGCAGAGATCTTCTAGATATGGTCCGTATGTGTAGGAAACACCGTTCTTTTGTTCTCAGCATGCTCATGTTCCTTGCTGTCTTAGAGACCCTAGAAAGCAAGAGCGTGCTTCCTGCTCTAAAGCAGAGTGTGATCTATATATGAGAATTCTGATGTGTGTTTCACTTCAGAAATGGAGTTAAATACCAGGCTCTGAGTCTTCCTAGAAGCAAGACTTCGTTTCAGGTAAGGGCAGATACTAACAGCTCAAACGAACTACATCGTTCACGAATCTCACACGTTTCTCATCTTAACTGACAAGCATTGGATGTTAGAGGACCAGTGCTTTGTATGAGCTTCAGAAGCAGAGTTGAACTAGATATGGTCCGTATGTGTAGGAAACACCGATCTTTTGTTCTCAGTACACTCAAGTTTCCTGCTGTCTTAGAGACGCTAGAAAGCTAGTTTGTGCTTCTTGCTCTAAAGCAGAGTGTGATCAATGGATGAGAACTGTGTTGTTTGTTTCACTTCAGAAATGGAGTTACATCCCAGGCTCTGAGTTTTCCTACAGCAAAACTTCGTTTCAGTTAAGGGCAAATAATTTACAGCTCTAACGAACTACATCGTTCACGAAGCTAACACGTTTCTCATCTTAACTGACAAGCATTGGATGTTAGAGGACCTGTGGTTTGTTTCAGTTTCAGAAGCAGAGTTGAACTAGATATGGCCCGTATGTGTAGAAAACACTGTTCTTTTGTTCTGAGCACACTAATGTTTCCTGCTGTCTTAGAGAATCTAGACAGCAAGAGACTGCTTCTTGCTCTAAATCAGAGTGTGACCCATGGATGAGAACTGTGTTGTGTGTTTCCCTTCCGTAATGGAGTTAAATCCCAGGCTCATTTTCTTCCTACAATCAAGAATTCGTTTCAGGTATGGGCAGTCTCTTTTCAGCTCAAAGGAACTACATCGTTCACGAAGCTAACACGCTTCTCATCTTAAGTGACAAGCATTGGATGTTAGAGGACCAGTGCTTTGTATCAGTTTCAGAAGCAGAGTTGGACTAGATATGGTCCGTATGTGTAGGAATCACCTTTCATTTGTTCTCAGCACACTCAAGTTTCCTGCTGTCTTAGAGACTCTGGAGAGCTAGAGCGTGCTACATGCTCTAAAGCAGAATGTGATCAATGGATGAGAATTCTGTTGTGTGTTTCACTTCAGATATGGAGTTAAATCACTGGCTCTGAGTCTTCCTACAAGCACGACATCATTTCAGGTAAGGACAGTTACTTTACAGCTCAAACGAACTACATCGTTCATGAAGCTCATACGTTTCTCATCTTAACTGACAAGCATTCGATGTTAGAGGACCTGTGCTTTGTTTCAATTTCAGAGGCAGAGTTCTTCTAGATATGGTCCATATGTGTAGGAAACACCGTTCTTTTGTTCTCAGCACACTCATGTTTCCTGCTGTCTTAGAGACTCCAGAAAGCAAGAGCATGCTTCTTGCTCTAAAGCAGAGTGTGATCAATGGATGACAACTCTGCTGTGTGTTTCACTTCAGAAATGGAGTTTAAGCCCAGGCTTTGAGTCTTCCTAAAAGGAAGACTTCGTTTCAAATAAGGGCAGTTACTTTACAGCTCAAACGAACTACATCATTCACGAAGCTCACATGTTTCTCATCTTAAATGACAAGCATTGGATGATAGAGGACCTGTGTTTTGTTTCAGTTTCAAAAGAAGAGTTGAACTAGATATGGCCCCTATGTGTAGGAAACACCGTTCTTTTGTTCTGAGCACACTCAAATTTCCTGCTTTATTAGAGAATCTAGAAAGCAAGAGTGTGCCTCTTGCTCTAAAGCAGAGGGTGATTCATAGATGAGAACTATGCTGTCTGTTTCCCTTCAGAAATGGAGTTAAATTCCATGCTCTGTGTCTTCCTACAAGCAAGACTTCGTTTCAGGTAAGGGCAGTCACTTTTAAGCTCAAACGAACTACATCATTCACAAAGCTCACACGTTTTTCATCTTAACTGACAAGCATTGGATGTTAGAGGACCAGTGCTTTGTATCAGTTTCAGAAGCAGAGTTGGACTAGATATGGTTCATAATTGTAGGAAACACCATTCATTTGTCCTTAGCCCACTCAAGTTTCCTGCTTTCTTAGAGACTCTAGAAAGCTAGAGCGTGCTTCTTGCTCTAAAGCAGAGTGTGATCAATGGATGACAACTCTGCTGTGTGTTTCACTTCAGAAATGGAGTTAAAGCCCAGGCTCTGAGTCTTCCTACAAGGAAGACTTCCTTTCAGGTAAGGACAGTTTCTTTACAGCTCAAAAGAACTTCATTGTTCCCGAAGCTAACACGATTAGCGTCTTAACTGACAAGCATTGGATGTTAGAGGACCAGTGCTTTGTATCAGTTTCAGAAGCAGAGTTGGACTAGATATGTTCTGTATGTGTAGGAAACACCGTTCATTTGTTCTCAGCACACTCAAGTTTCTTGCTCTATTAGAGATTCTAGAAAGCAAGAGCATGCTTCTTGCTCTAAAGCAGAGTGTGATCAATGGATGAGATCTCTGATGTGTGTTTCACTTCAGATATGGAGTTAAATCACTGGCTCTGAGTTTTCCTACAAGCAAGACATCGTTTCAGGTAAGGGCATTTACTTTACAGCACAAACGAACTACATCGTTCATGAATCTCACACGTTTCTCATGTTTACTGACAAGCATTGGATGTTAGAGGACCTGTGGTTTGTTTCAGTTTCAGAAGCAGAGTTGAACTAGATATGGTCCGTATGTGTAGGAAACACCGTCCTTTTGTTCTCAGCACACTCACGTTTCCTGCTGTCTTAGAGATTCAAGAAAGCAAGAGCGTGCTTCTTGTTCTAAAGCAGAGTGTGATCAATGCAAGAGAACACTGCTGTGTGTTTTACTTCAGAAATGGAGTTAAATCCCAGGCTCTGAGTCTTCCTACAAGCAACACGTCGTTTCAGGTAAGGGAAGTTACTTTACAGCTCAAACGATCTACATCGTTCATGAAGCTCACACATTACCGATCTTACCTGACAAGCACTGGATGTTAGAGGACCGTTGGTTTGTTTCAGTTTCAGAAGGTTGTTGAACTAGATATGGTCTGTATGTGTAGGAAACACCGTTCTTTTGTACTGAGCACACTCAGGTTTTCTGCTGTATTAGAGACTCTAGAAAGCAAGAGCGTGCTTCTCACTCTAAAGCAGAGTGTGATCCATGGATGAGAACTATGCTGTGTGTTTCACTTCAGAAATGGAGTTAAATCCCAGGCTCTGTGTTTTCCTATATGCAAGACTTCGTTTCAGGTAAGGGCAGCCACTTTTCAGCTCAAAGGAACTACATCGTTCATGAAACTCACACGTTTCTCATCTTAACTGAGAAGCATTGGATGGTAGAGGACCAGTGCTTTGTATCAGTTTCAGAAGCAGATTTGGACTACATATGGTCCGTATGTGTAGGCCAAATCGTTCTTTTGTTCTCAGCACCCTCACGTTTCATGCTGTCTTAGAGCCTCTAGAAAGCAAGCGCGTGCTTCTTGCTCTAAAGCAGAGTGTGATCAATGGATGAGAACACTGCTGTGTGTTTCACTTCAGAAATTGAGTTAAATTCCATGCTCTGAGTCTTCCTACAAGCAAGACTTCCTTTCAGGTAAGGACAGTTAATTTACATCTCAAAGGAACTACATTGTTCACGAAGCTCACACGTTTCGGATCTTACCTGACAAGCATTGGATGTTAAACGACCAGTGCTTTGTATCAGTTTCAGAAGCAGATTTGGACTACATATGGTCCGTATGTGTACGAAAAACCGTTCTTTTGTTCTGGCCACACTCAGATTTCCTGCTGTATTAGAGACTCTAGAAAGCAAGAGTGTGCTTCTGGCTCTAAAGCCGAGTGTGATCCATTGATGAGAACTCTGCTGTGTGTTTCCCTTCAGAAATGGAGTTAATTCCCAGGCTCTGTGTCTTACTACAATCAAGACTTCGTTTCAGGTAAGGGCAGTCACTTTTCAGCTCAAACGAACTACATCGTTCACGAAACTCACACGTTTCTCATCTTAACTGACAAGCATTGGATGTTAGAGGACCAGTGCTTTGTATCAGTTTCCGAAGCAGATTTGGACTACATATGGTCCGTATGTGTAGGCAACATCGTTCTTTGTTCTCAGCACACTCACGTTTCCTGCTGTCTTAGAGCCTCTAGAAAGCCAGAGAATGCTTCTTGTTCTAAAGCAGAGTGTGAACAATGGATGAGAACACTGCTGTGTGTTTCACTTCAGAAATGGAGTTAAATTCCAGGCTCTGAGTCTTCCTCCAAGCAAGACTTCCTTTCAGGTAAGGGCAGTTTCTTTAGAGTTCAAAGGAACTACATCGTTCACGAAGCTCACACGTTTCTCATCTGAACTGACAAGCATTGGTTGTTAGAGGACCAGTGCTTTGCATCAGTTTCAGAAGCAGAGTTGTACTAGATATGGTCCGTTTGTGTAGGAAACACCGTTCATTTGTTCTGGGCACACTCAGATTTCCTCCTGTATTAGAGACTCCAGACAGCAAGAGCATGCTTCTCGCTCTAAAGCAGAGGGTGGTTCATGGATGAGAACTCTGCTGTGTGTTTCCCTTCAGAAATGGAGTCAAATCCCAGGCTCTGTGTCTTCCTACAAGCAAGACTTCGTTTCACGTAAGGGCAGTTACTTTACAGCTCAAACGAACTACATCGTTCACAAAGCTCACACGTTTCTCATCTTAACTGAAAAGCATTGGATGTTAGAGGACCAGTGCATTGTATCAGCTTCAGAAGCAGAGTTGGACTAGATAGGGTCCCTATGTGTAGGAAACACCGTCCTTTTGTTCTCAGCACACTCACGTTTCCTGCTGTCTTAGAGATTCTAGAAAGCAAGAGCGTGCTTCTTGTTCTAAAGCAGAGTGTGATCCATGGATGAGAACACTGCTGTGTGTTTCACTTCAGAAATGGAGTTAAATCGCAGGCTCTGAGTCTTCCTAAAATCAAGACTTCGTTTCAGGTAAGGGCAGTTACTTTACAGCTCAAACAATCTACATCATTCACGAAACTCACACGTTTCGGATCTTACCTGACATGCATTAGATGTTAGAGGACCTGTGGTTTGTTTTAGTTTCAGAAGTAGAGTTAAACTAGATATGTTCCGTATGTGTAGGAAACACCGTTCTTTTGTTCTCAGCACACTCAGGTTTCCTGCTGTATTAGAGACTCTAGGAAGCAAGAGCATGCTTCTTGCTCTAAAGCAGAGTGTGATCCATGGATGAGAACTATGCTGTGTGTTTCCCTTCAGAAATGGAGTTAAATCGCAGGCTCTGTGTCTTACTACAAGCAAGATTTGGTTTCAGGTAAGGTCAGTCACTTTTCAGCTCAAACGATCTACATCATTGACGAAGCTCACACGTTTCTCATCTTAACAGACAAGCATTGGATGTTAGAGGACCAGTGCTTTGTATCTGTTCCAGAAGCAGAGTTGGACTAGATATGGTCCGTATGTGTAGGGAACACCGTTCTTTTGTTCTGGTCACACTCAGATTTCCTCCTGTATTTGAGACTCTAGAAAGCAGGAGCGAGCTTCTTGCTCTAAAGCAGAGTGTGGTTCATGGATGAGAACTCTGCTGTGTGTTTCCCTTCAGAAATGGAGTCAAATCCCAGGCTCTGTGTCTTCCTACAAGCAAGACTTCGTTTCACGTATGGGCAGTTACTTTACAGCTCAAACGAACTACATCGTTCACGAAGCTCACACGTTTCAGATCTTACCTGAAAAGCATTGGATGTTAGAGGAACAGTGCTTGGTATCAGCTTCAGAAGCAGAGTTGGACTAGATATGGTCCCTATGTGTAGGAAACACCGTCCTTTTGTTCTCAGCACACTCACGTTTCCTGCTGTCTTAGAGATTCTAGAAAGCAAGAGCGTGCTTCTTGTTCTAAAGCAGAGTGTGATCAATGCAAGAGAACACTGCTGTGTGTTTTACTTCAGAAATGGAGTTAAATCCCAGGCTCTGAGTCTTCCTACAACAACACGTCGTTTCAGGTAAGGGCAGTTACTTTACAGCTCAAACGATCTACTTCGTTCATGAAGCTCACACATTACCGATCTTACCTGACAAGCACTGGATGTTAGAGGACCGTTGGTTTGTTTCAGTTTCAGAAGGTTGTTGAAGTGGATATGGTCTGTATGTGTAGGAAACACCGTTCTTTTGTTCTGAGCACACTCAGGTTTTCTGCTGTATTAGAGAGTCTAGAAAGCAAGAGCGTGCTTCTTGTTCTAAAGCAGAGTGTGATCAATGCAAGAGAACACTGCTGTGTGTTTCACTTCAGAAATGGAGTTAAATCCCAGGCTCTGAGTCTTCCTACAAGCAAGATTTGTTTCAGGTAAGGGCAGTTTCTTTATGGCTCAAAGGAACTACATCATTCACGAAGCTCACACGTCTCTCATCTTAACTGACAAGCATTGGATGTTAGAGTACCAGTGCTTTGTATCAGTTTCAGAAGCAGATTTGGACTACATATGGTCCGTTTTTGTAGGAAACACCGTTCATTTGTTCTGGGCACACTCAGATTTCCTCCTGTATTAGAGACTCTAGACAGCAAGAGCATGCTTCTCGCTCTAAAGCAGAGTGTGATCCATTGATGAGAACTCTGCTGTGTGTTTCCCTTCAGAAATGGAGTTAAATCCCAGGCTCTGTGTTTTCCTATATGCAAGACTTCGTTTCAGGTAAGGGCAGTCACTCAAACGAACTACATCGTTCACGAAGCTCACACGTTTCAGATCTTACCTGAAAAGCATTGGATGTTAGAGGACCAGTGCTTTGTATCAGTTTCAGAAGCAGATTTGGACTACATATGGTCCGTATGTGTAGGCAACATCGTTCTTTTGTTCTCAGCACACTCACGTTTCCTGCTGTCTTAGAGACTCTAGAAAGCAAGAGCTTCCTTCTCGCTCTAAAGCTGAGTGTGATCCATGATTGAGAACTCTGCTGTGTGTTTCACTTCAGAAATGGAGTTTAAACCCAGGCACTGAGTCTTCCTACAATCAAGACTTCGTTTCAGGTAAGGGCAGTTACTTTAGAGCTCAAACGAACTATATTGTTCACGAAGCTCACACGTTTCTAATCTTAACTGACAAGCATTGGATGTTAGAGGACCAGTGCTTTGCATCAGTTTCAGAAGCAGAGTTGTACTAGATATGGTCCGTTTTTGTAGGAAACACCGTACATTTGTTCTGGGCACACTCAGATTTCCTCCTGTATTAGAGACTCTAGACAGCAAGAGCATGCTTCTCGCTCTAAAGCAGAGTGTAGTTCATGGATGAGAACTCTGCTGTGTGTTTCCCTTCAGAAATGGTGTCAAATCCCAGGCTCTGTGTATTCCTACAAGCAAGACTTCGTTTCACGTATGGGCAGTTACTTTACAGCTCAAACGAACTACATCGTTCACAAAGCTTACACGTTTCAGATCTTACCTGAAAAGCATTGGATGTTAGAGGACCAGTTCTTTGTATCAGCTTCAGAAGCACAGTTGGACTAGATATGGTCCCTATGTGTAGGAAACACCGTCCTTTTGTTCTCAGCACACTCACGTTTCCTGCTGTCTTAGAGATTCTAGAAAGCAAGAGCGTGCTTCTTGTTCTAAAGCAGAGTGTGATCAATGCAAGAGAACACTGCTGTGTGTTGTACTTCAGAAATGGAGTTAAATCCCAGGCTCTGAGTCTTCCTACAAGCAACACGTCGTTTCAGGTAAGGGAAGTTACTTTACAGCTCAAACGATCTACATCGTTCATGAAGCTCACACATAACCGATCTTACCTGACAAGCACTGGATGTTAGAGGACCGTTGGTTTGTTTCAGTTTCAGAAGGTTGTTGAACTAGATATGGTATGTATGTGTAGGAAACACCGTTCTTTTGTTCTGAGCACACTCAGGTTTTCTGCTGTATTAGAGACTCTAGAAAGCAAGAGCGTGCTTCTCACTCTAAAGCAGAGTGTGATCCATGGATGAGAACTATGCTGTGTGTTTCACTTCAGAAATGGAGTTAAATCCCAGGCTCTGTGTTTTCCTATATGCAAGACTTCGTTTCAGGTAAGGGCAGCCACTTTTCAGCTCAAAAGAACTACATCGTTCATGAAACTCACACGTTTCTCATCTTAACTGAGAAGCATTGGATGGTAGAGGACCAGTGCTTTGTATCAGTTTCAGAAGCAGATTTGGACTACATATGGTCCGTATGTGTAGGCCAAATCGTTCTTTTGTTCTCAGCACCCTCACGTTTCATGCTGTCTTAGAGCCTCTAGAAAGCAAGCGCGTGCTTCTTGCTCTAAAGCAGAGTGTGATCAATGGATGAGAACACTGCTGTGTGTTTCACTTCAGAAATTGAGTTAAATTCCATGCTCTGAGTCTTCCTACAAGCAAGACTTCCTTTCAGGTAAGGACAGTTAATTTACATCTCAAAGGAACTACATCGTTCACGAAGCTCATATGTTTCGGATCTTACCTGACAAGCATTGGATGTTAAACGACCAGTGCTTTGTATCAGTTTCAGAAGCAGATTTGGACTACATATGGTCCGTATGTGTACGAAAAACCGTTCTTTTGTTCTGGCCACACTCAGATTTCCTGCTGTATTAGAGACTCTAGAAAGCAAGAGCGTGCTTCTCGCTCTAAAGCCGAGTGTGATCCATTGATGAGAACTCTGCTGTGTGTTTCCCTTCAGAAATGGAGTTAATTCCCAGGCTCTGTGTCTTACTACAAGCAAGACTTCGTTTCAGGTAAGGGCAGTTTCCTTATGGCTCAAAGGACCTACATCGTTCACGAAGCTCACACGTTTCTCATCTTAACTGACAAGCATTGGATGTTAGAGGACCAGTGCTTTGTATCAGTTTCAGAAGCAGAGTTGTACTAGATATGGTCCGTTTGTGTAGGAAACACCGTTCATTTGTTTTGGGCAAACTCAGATTTCCTCCTGTATTAGAGACTCTAGACAGCAAGAGCATGCTTCTCGCTCTAAAGCAGAGTGTGGTTCATGGATGAGAACTCTGTTGTGTGTTTCCCTTCAGAAATGGAGTCAAATCCCAGGCTCTGAGTCTTCCTACAAGCAAGACGTCCTTTCAGGTAAGGGCAGTTACTTTAGAGCTCAAAATATCTACATCGTTCATGAAGCTCACACATTACCGATCTTACCTGACAAGCACTGGATGTTAGAGGACCGTTGGTTTGTTTCAGTTTCAGAAGGTTGTTGAACTAGATATGGTCTGTATGTGTAGGAAACACCGTTCTTTTGTTCTGAGCACACTCAGGTTTTCTGCTGTATTAGAGACTCTAGAAAGCAAGAGCGTGCTTCTCACTCTAAAGCAGAGTGTGATCCATGGATGAGAACTATGCTGTGTGTTTCACTTCAGAAATGGAGTTAAATCCCAGGCTCTGTGTTTTCCTATATGCAAGACTTCGTTTCAGGTAAGAGCAGTCACTTTTCAGCTCAAAAGGACTACATCTTTCACGAAGCTCACACGTTTCTCATCTTAACTGACAAGCATTGGATGGTAGAGGACCAGTGCTTTGTATCAGTTTCAGAAGCAGATTTGGACTACATATGGTCCGTATGTGTACGAAGAACCGTTCTTTTGTTCTGGCCACATTCAGATTTCCTGCTGTATTAGAGACTCTAGAAAGCAAGAGTGTGCTTCTCGCTCTAAAGCCGAGTGTGATCCATTGATGAGAACTCTGCTGTGTGTTTCCCTTCAGAAATGGAGTTAATTCCCAGGCTCTGTGTCTTACTAAAAGCAAGACTTCGTTTCATGTAAGGGCAGTCACTTTTCAGCTCAAACGAACTACATCGTTCACGAAGCTCACACGTTTCTCATCTTAACTGACAAGCATCGGATGTTAGAGGACCAGTGCTTTGTATCAGTTTCAGAAGCAGAGTTGTACTAGATATGGTCCGTTTGTGTAGGAAACACCCTTCATTTGTTCTGGGCACACTCAGATTTCCTCCTGTATTAGAGACTCTAGACAGCAAGAGCATGCTTCTCGCTCTAAAGCAGAGGGTGGTTCATGGATGAGAACTCTGCTGTGTGTTTCCCTTCAGAAATGGAGTCAAATCCCAGGCTCTGTGTCTTCCTACAAGCAAGACTTCGTTTCACGTATGGGCAGTTACTTTACAGCTCAAACGAACTACATTGTTCACGAAGCTCACACGTTTCAGATCTTACCTGAAAAGCATTGGATGTTAGAGGACCAGTGCTTGGTATCAGCTTCAGAAGCAGAGTTGGACTAGATATGGTCCCTATGTGTAGGAAACACCGTCCTTTTGTTCTCAGCACACTCACGTTTCCTGCTGTCTTAGAGATTCTAGAAAGCAAGAGCGTGCTTCTTGTTCTAAAGCAGAGTGTGATCAATGCAAGAGAACACTGCTGTGTGTTTTACTTCAGAAATGGAGTTAAATCCATGGCTCTGAGTCTTCCTACAAGCAAGACGTCGTTTCAGGTAAGGGCAGTTACTTTACAGCTCAAAATATCTACATCGTTCATGAAGCTCACACATTACCGATCTTACCTGACAAGCACTGGATGTTAGAGGACCGTTGGTTTGTTTCAGTTTCAGAAGGTTGTTGAAGTAGATATGGTCTGTATGTGTAGGAAACACCGTTCTTTTGTTCTGAGCACACTCAGGTTTTGTGCTGTATTAGAGAGTCTAGAAAGCAAGAGCGTGCTTCTTGTTCTAAAGCAGAGTGTGATCAATGCAAGAGAACACTGCTGTGTGTTTTACTTCAGAAATGGAGTTAAATCCATGGCTCTGAGTCTTCCTACAAGCAAGACGTCGTTTCAGGTAAGGGCAGTTACTTTACAGCTCAAAATATCTACATCGTTCATGAAGCTCACACATTACCGATCTTACCTGACAAGCACTGGATGTTAGAGGACCGTTGGTTTGTTTCAGTTTCAGAAGGTTGTTGAACTAGATATGGTCCGTATGTGTAGGAAACACCGTTCTTTTGTTCTGAGCACACTCAGGTTTTCTGCTGTATTAGAGACTCTAGAAAGCAAGAGCGTGCTTCTCACTCTACAGCAGAGTGTGATCCATGGATGAGAACTATGCTGTGTGTTTCACTTCAGAAATGGAGTTAAATCCCAGGCTCTGTGTTTTCCTATATGCAAGACTTCGTTTCAGGTAAGGGCAGTCACTTTTCAGCTCAAAAGGACTACATCGTTCACGAAGCTCACACGTTTCTCATCTTAACTGACAAGCATTGGATGGTAGAGGACCAGTGCTTTGTATCATTTTCAGAAGCAGATTTGGACTACATATGGTCCGTATGTGTAGGCAACATCGTTCTTTTGTTCTCAGCACCCTCACGTTTCATGCTGTCTTAGAGCCTCTAGAAAGCAAGAGCGTGCTTCTTGCTCTAAAGCAGAGTGTGATCAATGGATGAGAACTCTGCTGTGTGTTTCACTTCTGAAATTGAGTTAAATTCCATGCTCTGAGTCTTCCTACAAGCAAGACTGCCTTTCAGGTAATGAGAGTTAATTTACAGCTCAAAGGAACTACATTGTTCACGAAGCTCACACGTTTCGGATCTTACCTGACAAGCATAGGATGCTAAAGGACCAGTGCTTTGTATCACTTTCAGAAGCAGATTTGGACTACATATGGTCAGTATGTGTACGAAAAACCGTTCTTTTGTTCTGGCCACACTCAGATTTCCTGCTGTATTAGAGACTCTAGAAAGCAAGAGTGTGCTTCTCGCTCTAAAGCAGAGTGTGATCCATTGATGAGAACTCTGCTGTGTGTTTCCCTTCAGAAATGGAGTTAAATCCCAGGCTCTGTGTCTTACTACAAGCAAGACTTCGTTTCAGGTAAGGGCAGTCACTTTTCAGCTCAAACGAACTACATCGTTCACGAAGCTCACACGTTTCTCATCTTAACTGACAAGCATTGGATGTTAGAGCACCAGTGCTTTGTATCAGTTTCAGAAGCAGAGTTGTACTAGATATGGTCCGTTTGTGTAGGAAACACCGTTCATTTGTTCTGGGCACACTCAGATTTCCTCCTGTATTAGAGACTCTAGACAGCAAGAGCGTGCTTCTTGTTCTAAAGCAGAGTGTGATCAATGCAAGAGAACACTGCTGTGTGTTTCACTATAGAAATGGAGTTAAATCCCAGGCTCTGAGTCTTCCTACAAGCAAGACTTCGTTTCAGGTAAGGGCAGTTTCTTTATGGCTCAAAGGAACTACATCATTCACGAAGCTCACACGTTTCTCATCTTAACTGACAAGCATTGCATGTTAGAGTACCAGTGCTTTGTATCAGTTTCAGAAGCAGATTTGGACTACATATGGTCTGTATGTGTAGGCAACATCGTTCTTTTGTTCTCAGCACAGTCACGTTTCATGCTGTCTTAGAGGCTCTAGAAAACAAGAGTGTGCTTCTTGCTCTAAAGCAGAGTGTGATCAATGGAAGAGAACTCTGCTGTGTGTTTTACTTCAGAAATGGAGTTAAATCCAAGGCTCTGAGTCTTCCTACAAGCAAGACCTCGTTTCAGGTAAGGGCAGTTACTTTACAGCTCAAAATATCTACATCGTTCATGAAGCTCACACACTACCGATCTTACCTGACAAGCACTGGATGTTAGAGGACCGTTGGTTTGTTTCAGTTTCAGAAGGTTGTTGAACTAGATATGGTCTGTATGTGTAGGAAACACCGTTCTTTTGTTCTGAGCACACTCAAGTTTCTTGCTCTATTAGAGATTCTAGAAAGCAAGAGCATGCTTCTTGCTCTAAAGCAGAGTGTGATCAATGGATGAGAACTCTGATGTGTGTTTCACTTCAGATATGGAGTTAAATCCCTGGCTCTGAGTTTTCCTACAAGCAAGACTTCGTTTCAGGTAAGGGCATTTACTTTACAGCTCAAACGAACTACATCGTTCATGTATCTCACACGTTTCTCATGTTTACTGACAAGCATCGGATGTTAGAGGACCAGTGCTTTGTTTCAGTTTCAGAATCAGAGTTGGATTAGATATGGTCCGCATGTGTAGGAAACACCATTGTTTTGTTCTCAGCACACTCCCGTTTCCTGCTGTCTTAGAGAATCTTTAAAGCTAGAGCCTGCTACTTGCTCTAAAGCAGAGTGTGATCAATGGATGAGAACTCTGTTGTGTGTTTCCCATCAGAAATGGAGTTAAATCCCTGGCTTTGAGTCTTCCTACAAGCAAGGCTTCGCTTCAGGTAAGGGCAGTTACTTTACAGCTCAAAGGAACTATTTCGTTCACGAAGCTCACACTTTTCTCATCTTAACTGACAAGCATTGGATGTTAGAGGACCAGTGCTTTGTATCAGTTTCAGAAGCAGAGTTGGACTAGATATGGTCCGTATGTGTAGGAAACACCATTCATTTGTTCTCAGCCCACTCAATTTTCCTGCTGTCTTAGAGACTCTGGAAAGCACGAGCGTGCTTCTTGCTGTAAAGCAGAGTGTGATCCATGGATGAGAACTATGCTGTGTGTTTCCCTTCAGAAATGGAGTTAAATTCCATGCTCTGTGTCTTCCTAAAAGTAAAACATCGTTTCAGGTAAGGGTAGTCACTTTTCAGCTCAAAAGAACTACATCGTTCATGAAGCTCACATGTTTCTCATCTTAACTGACAAGCATTGGATGTTAGAGGACCTGTCCTTTTTATCAATTTCAGAGGAAGACTTCTTCTAGATATGGTGCATATGTGTAGGAAACACCGTTCTTTTGTTCTCAGCTCACTCATGTTTCCTGCTGTCTTTGAGACTCTAGACAGCAGGAGCATGCTTCTCTCTCTAAAGCAGAGTGTGATCCATGGATGAGAACTGTGTTGTGTGTTTCCCTTCAGAAGGGGAGTAAATCCCAGGCTCATTGTCTTCCTACAATCAAGAATTCATTTCAGGTATGGGCAGTCTCTTTTCAGCTCAAACAAACTACATTGTTCACGAAGCTAACATGCTTCTCTTCTTAACTGACAAGCATTGAATGTTAGAGGACCAGTGCTTTGTATCAGTTTCAGAAGCAGAGTTGGACTAAATATGGTCCATATGTGTAGGAAACACCGTTCTTTTGTTCTCAGCACACTGAAGATTCCTGCTGTCTTAGAGGATCTAGAATGCAAGAGCATGCTTCTTCTCTAAAGCAGAGTGTGATAAATGGAAGAGAACTATGCTGTGTGTTTCCCTTCAGAAATGGAGTTAAATTCCATGCTCTGTGTCTTTCTACAAGCAAAACTTCGTTTCAGGTATGGGTAGTCACTTTTCAGCTCAAAAGAACTACATCGTTCATGAAGCTCACACGTTTCTCATCTTAACTGACAAGCATTGGATGTTAGAGGACCTGTGCTTTGTATCAATTTCAGAGGCAGAGATCATCTAAATATGGTCCGTATGTGTAGGAAACACCGTTCTTTTGTTCTCAGCATGCTCATGTTCCTTGCAGTCTTAGAGACCCTAGAAAGCAAGAGTGTGATTCCTGCCCTAAAGCAGAGTGTGATCTATATATGAGAATTCTGATGTGTGTTTCACTTCAGAAATGGAGTTAAATACCAGGCTCTGAGTCTTCCTAGAAGCAAGACTTCGTTTCAGGTAAGGGCAGATACTAACAGCTCAAACGAACTACATCGTTCACGAATCTCACACGTTTCTCATCTTAACTGACAAGCATTGGATGTTAGAGGACCAGTGCTTTGTATGAGCTTCAGAAGCAGAGTTGAACTAGATATGGTCCGTATGTGTAGGAAACACCGATCTTTTGTTCTCAGTACACTCAAGTTTCCTGCTGTCTTAGAGACGCTAGAAAGCTAGTTTGTGCTTCTTGCTCTAAAGCAGAGTGTGATCAATGGATGAGAACTGTGTTGTTTGTTTCACTTCAGAAATGGAGTTACATCCCAGGCTCTGAGTTTTCCTACAGCAAAACTTCGTTTCAGTTAAGGGCAAATACTTTACAGCTCTAACGAACTACATCGTTCACGAAGCTAACACGTTTCTCATCTTAACTGACAAGCATTGGATGTTAGAGGACCTGTGGTTTGTTTCAGTTTCAGAAGCAGAGTTGAACTAGATATGGCCCGTATGTGTAGAAAACACTGTTCTTTTGTTCTGAGCACACTAATGTTTCCTGCTGTCTTAGAGAATCTAGACAGCAAGAGACTGCTTCTTGCTCTAAAGCAGAGTGTGACCCATGGATGAGAACTGTGTTGTGTGTTTCCCTTCCGTAATGGAGTTAAATCCCAGGCTCATTTTCTTCCTACAATCAAGAATTCGTTTCAGGTATGGGCAGTCTCTTTTCAGCTCAAAGGAACTACATCGTTCACGAAGCTAACACGCTTCTCATCTTAAGTGACAAGCATTGGATGTTAGAGGACCAGTGCTTTGTATCAGTTTCAGAAGCAGAGTTGGACTAGATATGGTCCGTATGTGTAGGAATCACCTTTCATTTGTTCTCAGCACACTCAAGTTTCCTCCTGTCTTAGAGACTCTGGAGAGCTAGAGCGTGCTACATGCTCTAAAGCAGAATGTGATCAATGGATGAGAATTCTGTTGTGTGTTTCACTTCAGATATGGAGTTAAATCACTGGCTCTGAGTCTTCCTACAAGCACGACATCATTTCAGGTAAGGACAGTTACTTTACAGCTCAAACGAACTACATCGTTCATGAAGCTCATACGTTTCTCATCTTAACTGACAAGCATTCGATGTTAGAGGACCTGTGCTTTGTTTCAATTTCAGAGGCAGAGTTCTTCTAGATATGGTCCATATGTGTAGGAACACCGTTCTTTTGTTCTCAGCACACTCATGTTTCCTGCTGTCTTAGAGACTCCAGAAAGCAAGAGCATGCTTCTTGCTCTAAAGCAGAGTGTGATCAATGGATGACAACTCTGCTGTGTGTTTCACTTCAGAAATGGAGTTTAAGCCCAGGCTTTGAGTCTTCCTACAAGGAAGACTTCGTTTCAAATAAGGGCAGTTACTTTACAGCTCAAACGAACTACATCATTCACGAATCTCACATGTTTCTCATCTTAAATGACAAGCATTGGATGATAGAGGACCTGTGTTTTGTTTCAGTTTCAAAAGAAGAGTTGAACTAGATATGGCCCCTATGTGTAGGAAACACCGTTCTTTTGTTCTGAGCACACTCAAATTTCCTGCTTTATTAGAGAATCTAGAAAGCAAGAGTGTGCCTCTTGCTCTAAAGCAGAGGGTGATTCATAGATGAGAACTATGCTGTCTGTTTCCCTTCAGAAATGGAGTTAAATTCCATGCTCTGTGTCTTCCTACAAGCAAGACTTCGTTTCAGGTAAGGGCAGTCACTTTTAAGCTCAAACGAACTACATCATTCACAAAGCTCACACGTTTTTCATCTTAACTGACAAGCATTGGATGTTAGAGGACCAGTGCTTTGTATCAGTTTCAGAAGCAGAGTTGGACTAGATATGGTTCATAATTGTAGGAAACACCATTCATTTGTCCTTAGCCCACTCAAGTTTCCTGCTTTCTTAGAGACTCTAGAAAGCTAGAGCGTGCTTCTTGCTCTAAAGCAGAGTGTGATCAATGGATGACAACTCTGCTGTGTGTTTCACTTCAGAAATGGAGTTAAAGCCCAGGCTCTGAGTCTTCCTACAAGGAAGACTTCCTTTCAGGTAAGGACAGTTTCTTTACAGCTCAAAAGAACTTCATTGTTCCCGAAGCTAACACGATTAGTGTCTTAACTGACAAGCATTGGATGTTAGAGGACCAGTGCTTTGTATCAGTTTCAGAAGCAGAGTTGGACTAGATATGTTCTGTATGTGTAGGAAACACCGTTCATTTGTTCTCAGCACACTCAAGTTTCTTGCTCTATTAGAGATTCTAGAAAGCAAGAGCATGCTTCTTGCTCTAAAGCAGAGTGTGATCAATGGATGAGAACTCTGATGTGTGTTTCACTTCAGATATGGAGTTAAATCACTGGCTCTGAGTTTTCCTACAAGCAAGACTTCGTTTCAGGTAAGGGCATTTACTTTACAGCACAAACGAACTACATCGTTCATGAATCTCACACGTTTCTCATGTTTACTGACAAGCATTGGATGTTAGAGGACCTGTGGTTTGTTTCAGTTTCAGAAGCAGAGTTGAACTAGATATGGTCCGTATGTGTAGGAAACACCGTTCTTTTGTTCTCAGCATGCTCATGTTTCTTGCTGTCTTAGAGACCCTAGAAAGCAAGAGCGTGCTTCTTGCTCTAATGCAGAGTGTGATCTATATATGAGAATTCTGATGTGTATTTCACTTCAGAACAGGAGTTAAATACCAGGCACTGAGTCTTCCTAGAAGCAAGACTTCGTTTCAGGTAAGGGCAGATACTAATAGCTCAAACGAACTACATCGTTCACGAATCTCACAAGTTTCTCATCTTAACTGACAAGCATTGGATGTTAGAGGACCAGTGCTTTGTATCAGTTTCAGAAGCAGAGTTGGACTAGATATGGTCCGTATGTGTTTGAAACACCGATCTTTTGTTCTCAGTACACTGAAGTTTCCTGCTGTCTTAGAGAGTCTAGAAAGCTAGAGTGTGCTTCTTGCTCTAAAGCAGAGTGTGATCAATGGATGAGAACTCTGATGTGTGTTTCACTTCAGAAATGGAGTTAAATTCCATGCTCTGTGTCTTCCTACAAGCAAGACTTCGTTTCAGGTAAGGGCAGTCTCTTTTCAGCTCAAACGAACTACATCGTTCATGAAGCTCACACATTTTTCTTCTTAACTGACAAGCATTGGATGTTAGAGGACCAGTGCTTTGTATCAGTTTCAGAAGCAGAGTTGGACTAGATATGGTCCGTATGTGTAGGAAACACCATTCATTTGTTCTCAGCACACTCAAGTTTCCTGCTTTCTTAGAGACTCTGGAAAGCTCGAGCGTGCTTCTTACTGTAAAGCAGAGTGTGATCAATGGATAAGAACTATGATGTGTGTTTCTCTTCAGAAAAGGTGTTATATCCCAGGCTCTGAGTCATCCTACAAGGATGACTTCGTTTCAGGTAAGGGCAGAAACTAAGAGCTCAAACGAAATACATCGTTCACGAAGCTCACACGTTTTTCATCTTAACTGACAAGCATTGGATGTTAGAGGACCTGTGGTTTGTTTCAGTTTTAGAAGCAGAGTTGAACTAGATGTAGCCGTATGTGTAGGAAAAACCGTTATTTGTTCTGAGCGCATTCAATTTTCCTGCTGTATTAGAGACTCTAAAAAGCAAGAGCGTGCTTCTTGCTCTAAAGCAGAGTGTGATCCATGGATGAGAACTATGCTGTGTGTTTCCATTCAGAAAAGGAGTTTAATTCCATGCTCTGTGTCTTCCTACAAGCATGACTTCGTTTCAGGTAAGGGCAGTTACTTTAGAGCTCATACGAACTACATCGTTCATGAAACTCACACGTTTCTCATCTGAACTGACAAGCATTGGATGTTAGAGGACCTTTGCTTTGTATCAATTTCAGAGGCAGAGTTCTTCTAGATATGGTCCGCATGTGTAGGAAACACCGTTCTTTTGTTCTCAGCACACTCATGTTTCCTGCTGTCTTAGAGACTCTAGAAAGCAAGAGCGTGCTTCTTGCTCTAAAGCAGAGTGTGATCTATATATGAGAACTCTGTTGTGTGTTTCACATCAGAAATGGAGTTAAATCCCATGCTCTGAGTCTTCCTACAAGCAATACTTCGTTTCAAGTAAGGTCAGTTAGTAAGAGCTGAAACGAACTACATCGTCCACAAAGCTAACACGTTTCTCATCTTAACTGACAAGCATTGGATGATAGAGGACCTGTGGATTGTTTCAGATTCAGAAGCAGAGTTGAACTAGATATGTCACGTATGTGTAGGAAACAACGTTCTTTTGTTATCAGTACACTCACGTTTCCTGCTGTCTTAGAGACTCTAGAAAGCTAGAGCGGGCTTCTTGCTCAAAAGCAGAGTGTGATGTATATATGAGAACTCTGCAGTGTGTTTCACTTCAGAAATGGAGTTAAATCCCAGGCTCTGAGCTTTCTTACAGCAAAACTTCGTTTCAGGAAAGGGCAATTGCTTTACAGCTCAAACGAACTACATCGTTCACGAAGCTCACACGTTTCTCATCTTAACTGACAAGCATTGGATGTTAGAGGATCTGTGGTTTGTTTCAGGTTCAGAAGCTGAGTTGAACTAGATATGGCCCGTGTGTGTAGGAAACACCGTTCTTTTGTTCTGAGCACACTAATGTTTCCTGCTGTATTAGAGACTCTAGAAAGCAAGAGCATGCTTCTTGCTCTAAAGCAGAGTGTGATCCATGGATGAGAACTATGCTGTGTGTTTCCCTTCAGAAAAGGAGTTTAATTCCATGCTCTGTGTCTTCCTACAAGCATGACTTCGTTTCAGGTAAGCGTGGTCACTTTTCATCTCAAAAGAACTACTTTGTTCACGAAGCTCACATGTTTCTCATCTTAACTGACAAACATTGCATGTTAGAGTACCTGTGCTTTGTATCAATTTCAGAAGCAGAGTTCTTCTAGATATGGTCCGTATGTGTAGGAAACACCTTTCTTTTTTTCTGAGCACACTCAAGTTTCCTGCTGTATTGGAGACTCTAGAAAACAAGAGCGTGATTCTTGCTCTAAAGCAGAGTGTGATCAATGGATGAGAACTCTGTTGTGTGTTTCACTTCAGAAATGGTGTTAAATCGCAGGCTCTGAGTCATCCTACAAGCAAGACTTCTTTTCAGGTAAGGGCAGTTACTTTACAGCTCAAACGAACTACATCATTCATGAAACTCACACTTTTCTCATCTTAACTGACAAGCATTGGATGTTAGAGGACCAGTGCTTTGTATCAGTTTCAGAAGCAGAGTTGGACAAGATATGGTCTGTATGTGTAGGATACACCATTCTTTTGTTCTCAGTACACTCATGTTTCCTGCTGTCTTAGAGACTCTAGAAAGCTAGAGCTTGCTTCTTGCTCTAAAGCAGAGTGTGATCAATGGATGAGAACTCTGTTGTGTGTTTCACTTCAGAAATGGAGTTAAAACCCTGGCTCTGTGTCTTCCTATATGCAAGACTTCGTTTCAGGTAAGGGCAATCACTTTTCAGCTCAAATGAACTAAATCGTTCACGAAGCTCCTACGTTTCTCATCTTAACTGACAAGCATTGGATTTTAGAGGACCTGTGGTTTCTTTCAGTTTTAGAATCAGAGTTGAACTAGATATGGCTTGTATGTGTTGGAAACAACGTTCTTTTGTTCTGTGCACCCTCAAATTTCTTCCTGTATTAGAGACTCTAGAAAGAAAGAACGTGCTTCATGCTCTAAAGCAGAGTGTGATCAATGGATGAGAACTCTGTTGTGTGTCACTTCAGAAATGGAGTCAAATCCCAGGCTCTGAGTTTTCCTACAGCAAGACTTCGTTTCAGGAAAGGCCAAATACTTTACAGCATAAACGAACTAAATGGTTCACGAAGCTCACACGTTTCTCATCTTAACTGACAAGCACTGGATGTTAGAGGAACTGTGGTTTGTTTCAGTTTCAGAAGCAGAGTTGAACTAGATATGGCCCATATGTGTAGGAAACACCGTTCTTTTTTTCTGAGCACACTAATGTTTCCTGCTGTATTAGAGACTCTAGAAAGCAAGAGCGTGCTTCTTGCTCTAAAGCAGAGTGTGATCCATGGATGAGAACTGTGCTGTGTGTTTCCCTTCAGAAACGGAGTTAAATTCCAGGCTCTGTGTCTTCCTACAATCAAGATTTCGTTTCAGGTAAGGGCAGTCACTTTTAAGCTCAAACGAACTACATCGTTCACGAAGCTCACACGTTTCTCATATTAACTGAGAAGCATTTGGTGTCAGAGGACCTTTGATTTGTATCAGTTTAAAGCAGAGTTTAACTAGATATGGCTCGTATGTGTAGGAAACACCATTCTTTTATTCTGAGCACATTCACGTTTCCTGCTCTATTAGAGACTCTAGAAAGCAAGAGCATGCTTCTTGCTCTAAAGCAGAGTGTGATCCATGGATGAGAACTGTGTTGTGTGTTTCCCTTCTGAAATGATGTTAAATCCCAGGATCATTGTCTTCCTACAATCAAAAATTCGTTTCAGGTATGGGCAGTCTCTTTTCAGCACAAAAGAACTACATCGTTCACAAATCTAACACGTTTGTCATCTTAACTGGCAAGCATTGGATGTTAGAGGACCACTGCTTTGTATCAGTTTCAGAAGCAGAGTTGGACTAAATATGGTCTGTATGTGTAGGAAACACTGTTCTTTTGTTCCCAGCACACTCAAGTTTCCTGCTGTCTTCGAGACTCTAGAAAGCAAGAGCGTGCTTCTTCTCTAAAGCAGAGTGTGATCAATGGATGAGAAGGCTGTTGTGTTTTTCACTTCAGAAATGGAGTTCAATCCAAGGCTCTGAGTCTTCCTACAAGGAAGACTTCGTTTCAAGTAAAGGCAGTTACTTTACAGCTCAAACAAACTACATCGTTCACGAAGCTCACATGTTTCTCATCTTTACTGACATGCATTGGATTTTAGAGGACCTGTGATTTGTTTCAGTTTTAGAATCAGAGTTGAACTAGATATGGCTTGTATGTGTAGGAAACAACGTTCTTTTGTTCTGAGCACCCTCAAATTTCTTCCTGTATTAGAGACTCTAGAAAGAAAGAACGTGCTTCTTGCTCTAAAGCAGAGTGTGATCAATGGATGAGAGCTCTGTTGTGTGTTTCACTTCAGAAATGGAGTTAAATCCCAGGCTCTGAGTTTTCCTACAGCAAAACTTCGTTTCAGGAAAGGGCAATTACTTTACATTATAAACGAACTAAATGGTTCACAAAGCTCACACGTTTCTCATCTTAACTGACAAGCACTGGATGTTAGAGGAACTGTGGTTTGTTTCAGTTTCAGAAGCAGAGTTGAACTAGATATGGCCCGTATGTGTAGGAAACACCGTTCTTTTGTTCTGAGCACACTAATGTTTCCTGCTGTATTAGAGACTCTAGAGAGCAAGAGCGTGCTTCTTGCTCTAAAGCAGAGTGTGATCCATGGATGAGAACTATGCTGTGTGTTTCCCTTCAGAAATGGAGTTAAATCCCAGGCTCTGAGTCTTCCTACAAGCAAGACTTCGATTCAGGTAAGGGCAGTCACTTTTCAGCTCAAACGAACTACATCTTTCACAAAGCTAACACGTTTGTCATCTTAACTGACAAGCATTGGATGTTAGAGGACCACTGCTTTGTATCAGTTTCAGAAGCAGAGTTGGACTAAATATGGTCTGTATGTGTAGGAAACACTGTTCTTTTGTTCTCAGCACACTCAAGTTTCCTGTTGTCTTCGAGACTCTAGAAAGCAAGAGCGTGCTTCTTCTCTAAAGCAGAGTGTGATCAATGGATGAGAACGCTGTTGTGTGTTTCACTTCAGAAATGGAGTTCAATCCAAGGCTCTGAGTCTTCCTACAAGGAAGACTTCGTTTCAAGTAAAGGCAGTTACTTTACAGCTCAAACAAACTACATCGTTCACGAAGCTCACACGTTTCTCATCTTTACTGACATGCATTGTATGTTAGAGGACCTGTCGTTTGATTCAGTTCAGAAGCAGAGTTGAACAAGATATGGCTCATATGTGTAAGAAACACCGTTCATTTGTTCTGAGCACACTCACGTTTCCTGCTGTATTAGAGACTATAGAAAGCAAGAGCGTGCTACTTGCTCTAAAGCAGAGTGTGATCCATGGATGAGAACTATGCTGTGTGTTTCCCTTCAGAAAAGGAGTTTAATTCCGTGCTCTGTGTCTTCCTACAAGCATGACTTCGTTTCATGTAAGCGTGGTCACTTTTCATCTCAAAAGAACTACTTCGTTCACGAAGCTCACATGTTTCTCATCTTAACTGACAAGCATTGCATGTTAGAGTACCTGTGCTTTGTATCAATTTCAGAAGCAGAGTTCTTCTAGATATGGTCCGTATGTGTAGGAAACACCTTTCTTTTTTTCTGAGCACACTCAAGTTTCCTGCTGTATTGGAGACTCTAGAAAACAAGAGCGTGATTCTTGCTCTAAAGCAGAGTGTGATCAATGGATGAGAACTCTGTTGTGTGTTTCACTTCAGAAATGGTGTTAAAACCCAGGCTCTGAGTCATCCTACAAGCAAGACTTCTTTTCAGGTAAGGGCAGTTACTTTACAGCTCAAACGAACGACATCATTCATGAAACTCACACTTTTCTCATCTTAACTGACAAGCATTGGATGTTAGAGGACCAGTGCTTTGTATCAGTTTCAGAAGCAGAGTTGGACAAGATATGGTCTGTATGTGTAGGATACACCATTCTTTTGTTCTCAGTACACTCATGTTTCCTGCTGTCTTAGAGACTCTAGAAAGCTAGAGCTTGCTTCTTGCTCTAAAGCAGAGTGTGATCAATGGATGAGAACTCTGTTGTGTGTTTCACTTCAGAAATGGAGTTAAATCCCTGGCTCTGTGTCTTCCTATATGCAAGACTTCGTTTCAGGTAAGGGCAATCACTTTTCAGCTCAAATGAACTAAATCGTTCACGAAGCTCCTACGTTTCTCATCTTAACTGACAAGCATTGGATTTTAGAGGACCTGTGGTTTGTTTCAGTTTTAGAATCAGAGTTGAACTAGATATGGCTTGTATGTGTTGGAAACAACGTTCTTTTGTTCTGAGCACCCTCAAATTTCTTCCTGTATTAGAGACTCTAGAAAGAAAGAACGTGCTTCATGCTCTAAAGCAGAGTGTGATCCATGGATGAGAACTATGCTGTGTGTTTCCCTTCGGAAATGGAGTTAAATTCCAGCTCTGTGTCTTCCTACAAGCAAGACTTCGTTTCATGTAAGTGCAGTCACTTTTCAGCTCAAACGTACTACATCGTTCACAAAGCTAACACGTTTCTCATCTTAACTGAAAAGCATTGGATGATAGAGGACCTGTGGATTGTTTCAGTCAGAAGCAGAGTTGAACTAGATATGGCCCGTATGTGTAGGAAACACCATTCTTTTGTTCTGAGCACACTCAAGTTTCTTGCTGTATTAGAGACTCTAGAAAGCAAGAGCGTGCTTCTTGCTCTAAAGCAGAGTGTGATCCATGGATGAGAACTCTGCTGTGTGTTTCTCTTCAGAAATGGAGTTAAATTCCAGGCTCTGTGTCTTCCTACAATCAAGACTTCGTTTCAGGTAAGGGCAGTCACTTTTCAGCTCAAACGAACTACATCGTTCACGAAGCTCACACGTTTCTCATCTTAACTGACAAGCATTGGATGTTAGAGGACCAGTGCTTTGTATCAGTTTCAGAAGCAGAGTTGGACTAGATATGGTCCGTATCTGTAGGAAACACCGTTCTTTGTTCTCAGTACACTCACGTTTCCTGCTGTCTTAGAGACTCTAGAATGCTAGTGCATGCTTCTTGCTCTAAAGCAAGTGTGATCAATGGATGAGAACTCTGTTGTGTGTTTCACTTCAGAAATGGAGTTAAATCCCAGGCTCTGTGTCTTCCTACATGCAAGACTTCATTTCAGGTAAGGGCAGTCAGTTTTCAGCTCAAACGAACTACATCGTTCACGAAGCTCACACGTTTCTCATCTTAATTGACAAGCATTGGATTTTAGAGGACCTGTGGTTTGTTTCAGTTTTAGAATCAGAGTTGAACTAGATATGGCTTGTATGTGTAGGAAACAACGTTCTTTTGTTCTGAGCACCCTCAAATTTCTTTCTGTTTTAGAGACTCTAGAAAGAAAGAACGTGCTTCTTGCTCTAAAGCAGAGTGTGATCCATGGATGAGAACTGTGTTGTGTGTTTCCCTTCAGAAATGGAGTTAAATCCCAGGCTCATTGTCTTCCTACAATCAAGAATTCGTTTCAGGTATGGGTGGTCTCTTTTCAGCACTAACGAACTACAACGTTCACGAAGCTAACATGTTTCTCATGTTAACTGACAAGCATTGGATGTTAGAAGACCAGTGCTTTGTATCAGTTTCAGAAGCAGAGTTGGACTAAATATGGTCCGTATGTGTCGGATACACCGTTGTTTTGTTCTCAGCACACTAATGTATCCTGCTGTTTTACAGACTCTAGAAAGCAAGAGCGTGCTACTTGCTCTAAAGCAGAGTGTGATCCATGGATGAGAACTATGCTTTGTGTTTCTCTTCAGAAAAGGAGTTTAATTCCATGCTCTGTGTCTTCCTACAAGCATGACTTCGTTTCAGGTAAGTGTAGTCACTTTTCAGCTCAAAAGAAGTACATCGTTCACGAAGCTAACACGTTTCTCATCTTAACTGACAAGCATTGCATGTTAGAGTACCTGTGCTTTGTATCAATTTCAGAGGCAGAGTTCTTCTAGATATGGTCCGTATGTGTAGGAAACACCTTTCTTTTTTTCTGAGCACACTCAAGTTTCCTGCTGTATTGGAGACTCTAGAAAACAAGAGCGTGATTCTTGCTCTAAAGCAGAGTGTGATCAATGGATGAGAACTCTGTTGTGTGTTTCACTTCAGAAATGGTGTTAAATCGCAGGCTCTGAGTCATCCTACAAGCAAGACTTCTTTTCAGGTAAGGGCAGTTACTTTACAGCTCAAACAAACTACATCGTTCATGAAACTCACACTTTTCTCATCTTAACTGACAAGCATTGGATGTTAGAGGACCTTTGCTTTGTATCAATTTCAGAGTCAGAGTTCCTCTTGATATGGTCCGTATGTGTAGGAAACACCGTTCTTTTGTTCTCAGCACACTCATGTTTCCTGCTGTCTTAGAGACTCTAGAAAGCAAGAGCGTGCTTCTTGCTCTAAAGCAGAGTGTGATCTATATATGAGAACTCTGTTGTGTGTTTCACATCAGAAATGGAGTTAAATCCCAGGCTCTGAGTCTTCCTACAAGCAAGACTTCGTTTCAAGTAAGGGCAGTTACTAAGAGCTGAAACGAACTACATCGTTCACAAAGCTAACACGTTTCTCATCTTAACTGACAAGCATTGGATGATAGAGGACCTGTGGATTGTTTCAGTTTCAGAAGCAGAGTTAAAAAAGATATGTCCCGTATGTGTAGGAAACACCGTTCTTTTGTTATCAGTACACTCACGTTTCCTGCTGTCTTAGAGACTCTAGAAAACAAGAGCGTGCTTCTTGCTCTAAAGCAGAGTGTGATCAATGGATGAGAACTCTGTTGCGTGTTTCACTTCAGAAATGGAGTTAAATCCCAGACTCTGAGCTTTCCTACAGCAAAATTTCGTTTCAGGAAAGGGCAATTACTTTACAGCTCAAACGAACTACATCATTCACGAAGCTCCCACGTTTCTCATCTTAACTGACAAGCATTGGATGTTAGAGGACTTGTGGTTTGTTTCAGATTCAGAAGCAGAGTTGAACTAGATATGGCCCGTATGTGTAGGAAACACCGTTCTTTTGTTCTGAGCACACTAATGTTTCCTGCTGTATTAGAGACTCTAGAAAGCAAGAGCATGCTTCTTGCTCTAAAGCAGAGTGTGATCCATGGAAGAGAACTATGCTGTGTGTTTCCCTTCAGAAATGGAGTTAAATTGCATGCTCTGTGTCTTCCTACAAGCAAGACTTCGTTTCAGGTAAGGGCAGTACCTTTTCATCTCAAGCGAATTACATCGTTCACGAAGCTCAAACGATTCTCATCTTAACTGACATGCATTGGATTTTAGAGGACCTGAGGTTTGCTTCAGTTTTAGAATCAGAGTTTACCTAGATATGGCTCATATGTGTAGGAAACACCATTCTTTTATTCTGTGCACATTCACGTTTCCTGCTCTATTATAGACTCTAGAAAGCAAGAGCGTGCTTCTTGCTCTAAAGAAGAGTGTGATCAATGGATGAGAACTCTGTTGTGTGTTTCACTTCAAAAATGGTGTTAAATCCCAGGCTCTGAGTCATGGTACAAGCAAGACTTCTTTTCAGGTAAGGGCAGTTACTTTACAGCTCAAAAGAACAATATCGTTCATGAAGCTCACACGTTTCTCATCTTAACTGACAAGCATTGGATGTTAGAGGACCTGTGCTTTGTATCAATTTCAGAGGCAGAGTTCTTCTAGATATGGTCCGTATGTGTAGGAAACACCGTTCATTTATTCTGAGCACATTCACGTTTCCTGCTCAATTAGAGACTCTAGAAAGCAAGAGCATGCTTCTTGCTCTAAAGCAGAGTGTGATCCATGGATGAGAACTGTGTTGTGTGTTTCCTTCAGAAATGGAGATAAATCGCAGGCTCACTGTCTTCCTACAATCAAGAATTCGTTTCAGGTATGGGCAGTCCATTTCAGCACAAAGGAACTTCATTGTTCACGAAGCTAACACGTTTCTCATCTTAACTGACAAGCATTGGATGTTAGAGGACCACTGCTTTGTATCAGTTTCAGAAGCAGAGTTGGACCAGATATAGTCTGTATGTGTAGGAAACACCGTTCTTTTGTTCTCAGCACACTCAAGTTTCCTGCTGTCTTCGAGACTCTAGAAAGCAAGAGCGTGCTTCTTCTCTAAAGCAGAGTGTGATCAATGGATGAGAACTCTGTTGTGTGTTTCACTTCAGAAATGGAGTTCAATCCAAGGCTCTGAGTCTTCCTACAAGGAAGACTTCGTTTCAAGTAAAGGCAGTTACTTTACAGGTCAAACAAACTACATCGTTCACGAAGCTAACACGTTTCTCATCTTAACTGACAAGCATTGGATGATAGAGGACCTGTGGATTGTTTCAGTCAGAAGCAGAGTTGAACTAGATATGGCCCGCATGTGTAGGAAACACCATTCTTTTGTTCTGAGCACACTCAAGTTTCTTGCTGTTTTAGAGACTCTAGAAAGCAAGTGCGTGTTTCTTGCTCTAAATCAGAGTTTGATCCATGGATGAGAACTATGCTGTGTGTTTCACTTCAGAAATGGAGTTAAATCCCAGGGTCTGTGTCTTCCTACATGCAAGACTTCATTTCAGGTAAAGGCAGTCAGTTTTCAGCTCAAACGAACTACATCGTTCACGAAGCTAACACGTTTCTCATCTTAACTGACAAGCATTGCATGTTAGAAGACCAGTGCTTTGTATCAGTTTCAGAAGCAGAGTTGGACTAAATATGGTCCGTATGTGTAGGATACACCGTTCTTTTGTTCTCAGCACACTAATGTATCCTGCTGTTTTACAGACTCTAGAAAGCAAGAGCGTGCTACTTGCTCTAAAGCAGAGTGTGATCCATGGATGAGAACTATGCTGTGTGTTTCCCTTCAGAAAAGGAGTTTAATTCCATGCTCTGTGTCTTCCTACAAGCATGACTTCGTTTCAGGTAAGTGTAGTCACTTTTCAGCTCAAAAGAAGTACATCGTTCACAAAGCTCACATGTTTCTCATCTTAACTGACAAGCATTGCATGTTAGAGTACCTGTGCTTTGTATCAATTTCAGAGGCAGAGTTCTTCTAGATATCGTCCGTATGTGTAGGAAACACCTTTCTTTTTTTCTGAGCACACTCAAGTTTCCTGCTGTATTGGAGACTCTAGAAAACAAGAGCGTGATTCTTGCTCTAAAGCAGAGTGTGATCAATGGATGAGAACTCTGTTGTGTGTTTCACTTCAGAAATGGTGTTCAATCCCAGGCTCTGAGTCATCCTACAATCAAGACTTCTTTTCAGGTAAGGGCAGTTACTTTACAGCTCAAACGAACTACATCGTTCATGAAACTCACACTTTTCTCATCTTAACTGACAAGCATTGGATGTGAGAGGACCTTTGCTTTGTATCAATTTCAGAGGCAGAGTTCCTCTTGATATGGTCCGTATGTGTAGGAAACACCGTTCTTTTGTTCTCAGCACACTCATGTTTCCTGCTGTCTTAGAGACTCTAGAAAGCAAGAGCGTGCTTCTTGCTCTAAAGCAGAGTGTGATCTATATATGAGAACTCTGTTGTGTGTTTCACATCAGAAATGGAGTTAAATCCCAGGCTCTGAGTCTTCCTACAAGCAAGACTTCGTTTCAAGTAAGGGCAGTTACTAAGAGCTGAAACGAACTACATCGTTCACGAAGCTCAAATGATTCTCATCTTAACTGACATGCATTGGATTTTAGAGGACCTGTGGTTTGCTTCAGTTTTAGAATCAGAGTTTACCTAGATATGGCTCGTATGTGTAGGAAACACCATTCTTTTATTCTGAGCACATTCACGTTTCCTGCTCTATTAGAGACTCTAGAAAGCAAGAGCATGCTTCTTGCTCTAAAGCAGAGTGTGATCCATGGATGAGAACTGTGTTGTGTGTTTCCCTTCAGAAATGGTGTTAAATCGCAGGCTCATTGTCTTCCTACAATCAAGAATTCGTTTCAGGTATGGGCAGTCTCTTTTCAGCACAAACGAACTACATCGTTTACAAAGCTAACACGTTTGTCATCTTAACTGACAAGCATTGGATGTTAGAGGACCACTGCTTTGTATCAGTTTCAGAAGCAGAGTTGGACTAAATATGGTCTGTATGTGTAGGAAACACTGTTCTTTTGTTCTCAGCACACTCAAGTTTCCTGCTGTCTTCGAGACTCTAGAAAGCAAGAGCGTGCTTCTTCTCTAAAGCAGAGAGTGATCAATGGATGAGAACGCTATTGTGTGTTTCACTTCAGAAATGGAGTTCAATCCAAGGCTCTGAGTCTTCCTACAAGGAAGACTTCATTTCAAGTAAAGGCAGTTACTTTACAGCTCAAACGAACTACATCATTCACGAATCTCACACGTTTCTCATCTTTACTGACAAGCATTGGATGTTAGAGGACCTGTGGTTTGTTTCAGTTTCAGAAGCAGAGTTGAACAAGATATGGCTAATATGTGTAAGAAACACCGTTCTTTCGTTCTGAGCACACTCACGTTTCCTGCTGTATTAGAGACTGTAGAAAGCAAGAGCGTGCTTCTTGCTCTAAAGCAGAGTGTGATCAATGGATGAGAACTCTGTTGTGTGTTTCACTTCAGAAATGGTGTTAAATCCCAGACTCTGAGTCATGCTACAAGCAAGACTTCTTTTCTGGTAAGGGCAGTTACTTTACAGCTCAAAAGAACTACATCGTTCATGAAGCTCACACGTTTCTCATCTTAACTGACAAGCATTGCATGTTAGAGGACCTGTGGTTTGTATCAATTTCAGAGGCAGAGTTCTTCTAGATATGGTCCGTATGTGTAGGAAGCACCGTTCTTTTGTTCTCAGCACACTCATGTTTCCTGCTGTCTTAGAGAGTCTAGAAAGCAAGAGCGTGCTTCTTGTTTTAAAGTAGAGTGTGATCTATATATGAGAACTCTGTAGTGTGTTTCACATCAGAAATGGAGTTAAATCCCCGGCTCTGAGTCTTCCTACAAGTAAGACTTCGTTTCAAGTAAGGGCAGTCACTTTTCAGCTCAAACGAACTACATCGTTCACGAATCTCACACGTGTCTCATCTTTACTGACAAGCATTGGATGTTAGAGGACCTGTGGTTTGTTTCAGATTCAGAAGCAAAGTTGAACTAGATATGGCCCGTATGTGTAGGAAACACCGTTCTTTTGTTCTGAGCACACTAATGTTTCCTGCTGTATTAGAGACTCTAGAAAGCAAGAGCATGCTTCTTGCTCTAAAGCAGAGTGTGATCCATGGAAGAGAACTATGCTGTGTGTTTCCCTTCAGAAATGGAGTTAAATTGCATGCTCTGTGTCTTCCTACAAGCAAGACTTCGTTTCAGGTAAGGGCAGTACCTTTTCATCTCAAGCGAATTACATCGTTCACGAAGCTCAAACGATTCTCATCTTAACTGACATGCATTGGATTTTAGAGGACCTGAGGTTTGCTTCAGTTTTAGAATCAGAGTTTACCTAGATATGGCTCATATGTGTAGGAAACACCATTCTTTTATTCTGTGCACATTCACGTTTCCTGCTCTATTAGAGACTCTAGAAAGCAAGAGCGTGCTTCTTGCTCTAAAGAAGAGTGTGATCAATGGATGAGAACTCTGTTGTGTGTTTCACTTCAAAAATGGTGTTAAATCCCAGGCTCTGAGTCATGGTACAAGCAAGACTTCTTTTCAGGTAAGGGCAGTTACTTTACAGCTCAAAAGAACAATATCGTTCATGAAGCTCACACGTTTCTCATCTTAACTGACAAGCATTGGATGTTAGAGGACCTGTGCTTTGTATCAATTTCAGAGGCAGAGTTCTTCTAGATATGGTCCGTATGTGTAGGAAACACCGTTCATTTATTCTGAGCACATTCACGTTTCCTGCTCAATTAGAGACTCTAGAAAGCAAGAGCATGCTTCTTGCTCTAAAGCAGAGTGTGATCCATGGATGAGAACTGTGTTGTGTGTTTCCTTCAGAAATGGAGATAAATCGCAGGCTCACTGTCTTCCTACAATCAAGAATTCGTTTCAGGTATGGGCAGTCTCTTTTCAACAAAAACGAACTACATCGTTCACAAAGCTAACACGTTTGTCATCTTAACTGACAAGCATTGGATGTTAGAGGACCACTGCTTTGTATCAGTTTCAGAAGCAGAGTTGGACTAAATATGGTCTGTATGTGTAGGAAACACTGTTCTTTTGTTCCTAGCACACTCAAGTTTCCTGTTGTCTTCGAGACTCTAGAAAGCAAGAGCGTGCTTCTTCTCTAAAGCAGAGTGTGATCAATGGATGAGAACGCTGTTGTGTGTTTCACTTCAGAAATGGAGTTCAATCCAAGGCTCTGAGTCTTCCTACAAGGAAGACTTCGTTTCAAGTAAAGGCAGTTACTTTACAGCTCAAACAAACTACATCGTTCACTAAGCTCACACGTTTCTCATCTTTACTGACATGCATTGTATGTTAGAGGACCTGTCGTTTGTTTCAGTTCAGAAGCAGAGTTGAACAAGATATGGCTCATATGTGTAAGAAACACCGTTCATTTGTTCTGAGCACACTCACGTTTCCTGCTGTATTAGAGACTGTAGAAAGCAAGAGCGTGCTTCTTGCTCTAAAGCAGAGTGTGACCAATGGATGAGAACTGTGTTGTGTGTTTCAATTCAGAAATGGTGTTAAATCCCAGGATCTGAGTCATGCTACAAGCAAGACTTCTTTTCTGGTAAGGGCAGTTACTTTACAGCTCAAAAGAACTACATCGTTCATGAAGCTCACACGTTTCTCATCTTAACTGACAAGCATTGGATGTTAGAGTACCTGTGCTTTGTATCAATTTCAGAGGCAGAGTTCTTCTAGATATGGTCCGTATGTGTAGGAAACACCGTTCTTTTGTTCTCAGCACAATCATGTTTCCTGCTGTCTTAGAGACTCTAGAAAGCAAGAGCGTGCTTCTTGTTTTAAAGCAGAGTGTGATCTATATATGAGAACTCTGTTGTGTGTTTCACATCAGAAATGGAGTTAAATCGCTGGCTCTGAGTCTTCCTACAAGCAAGACTTCGTTTCAAGTAAGGGCAGTCACTTTTCAGCTCAAACGAACTACATCGTTCATGAAGCTCACACGTTTCTCATCTTAACTTTCAAGCATTGGATGTTAGAGGACCAGTGCTTTGTATCAGTTTCAGAAGCAGAGTTGGACAAGATATGGCCCGTATGTGTAGGAAACACCGTTCTTTTGTTCTGAGCACACTTAAGTTTCCTGCTGTATTAGAGACTCTAGAAAGCTAGAGCGTGCTTCTTGCTCTAATGCAGAGTGTGATCCATGGATGAGAACTATGCTGTGTGTTTCCCTTCGGAAATGGAGTTAAATTCCAGCTCTGTGTCTTCCTACAAGCAAGACTTCGTTTCATGTAAGTGCAGTCACTTTTCAGCTCAAACGTACTACATCGTTCACAAAGCTAACACGTTTCTCATCTTAACTGAAAAGCATTGGATGATAGAGGACCTGTGGATTGTTTCAGTCAGAAGCAGAGTTGAACTAGATATGGCCCGTATGTGTAGGAAACACCATTCTTTTGTTCTGAGCACACTCAAGTTTCTTGCTGTATTAGAGACTCTAGAAAGCAAGAGCGTGCTTCTTGCTCTAAAGCAGAGTGTGATCCATGGATGAGAACTCTGCTGTGTGTTTCTCTTCAGAAATGGAGTTAAATTCCAGGCTCTGTGTCTTCCTACAATCAAGACTTCGTTTCAGGTAAGGGCAGTCACTTTTCAGCTCAAACGAACTACATCGTTCACGAAGCTCACACGTTTCTCATCTTAACTGACAAGCATTGGATGTTAGAGGACCAGTGCTTTGTATCAGTTTCAGAAGCAGAGTTGGACTAGATATGGTCCGTATCTGTAGGAAACACCGTTCTTTGTTCTCAGTACACTCACGTTTCCTGCTGTCTTAGAGACTCTAGAATGCTAGTGCATGCTTCTTGCTCTAAAGCAAGTGTGATCAATGGATGAGAACTCTGTTGTGTGTTTCACTTCAGAAATGGAGTTAAATCCCAGGCTCTGTGTCTTCCTACATGCAAGACTTCATTTCAGGTAAGGGCAGTCAGTTTTCAGCTCAAACGAACTACATCGTTCACGAAGCTCACACGTTTCTCATCTTAATTGACAAGCATTGGATTTTAGAGGACCTGTGGTTTGTTTCAGTTTTAGAATCAGAGTTGAACTAGATATGGCTTGTATGTGTAGGAAACAACGTTCTTTTGTTCTGAGCACCCTCAAATTTCTTTCTGTTTTAGAGACTCTAGAAAGAAAGAACGTGCTTCTTGCTCTAAAGCAGAGTGTGATCCATGGATGAGAACTGTGTTGTGTGTTTCCCTTCAGAAATGGAGTTAAATCCCAGGCTCATTGTCTTCCTACAATCAAGAATTCGTTTCAGGTATGGGCGGTCTCTTTTCAGCACTAACGAACTACAACGTTCACGAAGCTAACATGTTTCTCATGTTAACTGACAAGCATTGGATGTTAGAAGACCAGTGCTTTGTATCAGTTTCAGAAGCAGAGTTGGACTAAATATGGTCCGTATGTGTCGGATACACCGTTGTTTTGTTCTCAGCACACTAATGTATCCTGCTGTTTTACAGACTCTAGAAAGCAAGAGCGTGCTACTTGCTCTAAAGCAGAGTGTGATCCATGGATGAGAACTATGCTTTGTGTTTCTCTTCAGAAAAGGAGTTTAATTCCATGCTCTGTGTCTTCCTACAAGCATGACTTCGTTTCTGGTAAGCGTAGTCACTTTTCAGCTCAAAAGAAGTACATCGTTCACGAAGCTAACACGTTTCTCATCTTAACTGACAAGCATTGCATGTTAGAGTACCTGTGCTTTGTATCAATTTCAGAGGCAGAGTTCTTCTAGATATCGTCCGTATGTGTAGGAAACACCTTTCTTTTTTTCTGAGCACACTCAAGTTTCCTGCTGTATTGGAGACTCTAGAAAACAAGAGCGTGATTCTTGCTCTAAAGCAGAGTGTGATCAATGGATGAGAACTCTGTTGTGTGTTTCACTTCAGAAATGGTGTTAAATCGCAGGCTCTGAGTCATCCTACAAGCAAGACTTCTTTTCAGGTAAGGGCAGTTACTTTACAGCTCAAACAAACTACATCGTTCATGAAACTCACACTTTTCTCATCTTAACTGACAAGCATTGGATGTTAGAGGACCTTTGCTTTGTATCAATTTCAGAGTCAGAGTTCCTCTTGATATGGTCCGTATGTGTAGGAAACACCGTTCTTTTGTTCTCAGCACACTCATGTTTCCTGCTGTCTTAGAGACTCTAGAAAGCAAGAGCGTGCTTCTTGCTCTAAAGCAGTGTGTGATCTATATATGAGAACTCTGTTGTGTGTTTCACATCAGAAATGGAGTTAAATCCCAGGCTCTGAGTCTTCCTACAAGCAAGACTTCGTTTCAAGTAAGGGCAGTTACTAAGAGCTGAAACGAACTACATCGTTCACAAAGCTAACACGTTTCTCATCTTAACTGACAAGCATTGGATGATAGAGGACCTGTGGATTGTTTCAGTTTCAGAAGCAGAGTTAAAAAAGATATGTCCCGTATGTGTAGGAAACACCGTTCTTTTGTTATCAGTACACTCACGTTTCCTGCTGTCTTAGAGACTCTAGAAAACAAGAGCGTGCTTCTTGCTCTAAAGCAGAGTGTGATCAATGGATGAGAACTCTGTTGTGTGTTTCACTTCAGAAATGGAGTTAAATCCCAGACTCTGAGCTTTCCTACAGCAAAATTTCGTTTCAGGAAAGGGCAATTACTTTACAGCTCAAACGAACTACATCATTCACGAAGCTCCCACGTTTCTCATCTTAACTGACAAGCATTGGATGTTAGAGGACTTGTGGTTTGTTTCAGATTCAGAAGCAGAGTTGAACTAGATATGGCCCGTATGTGTAGGAAACACCGTTCTTTTGTTCTGAGCACACTAATGTTTCCTGCTGTATTAGAGACTCTAGAAAGCAAGAGCATGCTTCTTGCTCTAAAGCAGAGTGTGATCCATGGAAGAGAACTATGCTGTGTGTTTCCCTTCAGAAATGGAGTTAAATTGCATGCTCTGTGTCTTCCTACAAGCAAGACTTCGTTTCAGGTAAGGGCAGTACCTTTTCATCTCAAGCGAATTACATCGTTCACGAAGCTCAAACGATTCTCATCTTAACTGACATGCATTGGATTTTAGAGGACCTGAGGTTTGCTTCAGTTTTAGAATCAGAGTTTACCTAGATATGGCTCATATGTGTAGGAAACACCATTCTTTTATTCTGTGCACATTCACGTTTCCTGCTCTATTAGAGACTCTAGAAAGCAAGAGCGTGCTTCTTGCTCTAAAGAAGAGTGTGATCAATGGATGAGAACTCTGTTGTGTGTTTCACTTCAAAAATGGTGTTAAATCCCAGGCTCTGAGTCATGGTACAAGCAAGACTTCTTTTCAGGTAAGGGCAGTTACTTTACAGCTCAAAAGAACAATATCGTTCATGAAGCTCACACGTTTCTCATCTTAACTGACAAGCATTGGATGTTAGAGGACCTGTGCTTTGTATCAATTTCAGAGGCAGAGTTCTTCTAGATATGGTCCGTATGTGTAGGAAACACCGTTCATTTATTCTGAGCACATTCACGTTTCCTGCTCAATTAGAGACTCTAGAAAGCAAGAGCATGCTTCTTGCTCTAAAGCAGAGTGTGATCCATGGATGAGAACTGTGTTGTGTGTTTCCTTTAGAAATGGAGATAAATCGCAGGCTCACTGTCTTCCTACAATCAAGAATTCCTTTCAGGTATGGGCAGTCCATTTCAGCACAAAGGAACTACATTGTTCACGAAGCTAACACGTTTCTCATCTTAACTGACAAGCATTGGATGTTAGAGGACCACTGCTTTGTATCAGTTTCAGAAGCAGAGTTGGACCAGATATAGTCTGTATGTGTAGGAAACACCGTTCTTTTGTTCTCAGCACACTCAAGTTTCCTGCTGTCTTCGAGACTCTAGAAAGCAAGAGCGTGCTTCTTCTCTAAAGCAGAGTGTGATCAATGGATGAGAACTCTGTTGTGTGTTTCACTTCAGAAATGGAGTTCAATCCAAGGCTCTGAGTCTTCCTACAAGGAAGACTTCGTTTCAAGTAAAGGCAGTTACTTTACAGGTCAAACAAACTACATCGTTCACGAAGCTAACACGTTTCTCATCTTAACTGACAAGCATTGGATGATAGAGGACCTGTGGATTGTTTCAGTCAGAAGCAGAGTTGAACTAGATATGGCCCGCATGTGTAGGAAACACCATTCTTTTGTTCTGAGCACACTCAAGTTTCTTGCTGTTTTAGAGACTCTAGAAAGCAAGTGCGTGTTTCTTGCTCTAAATCAGAGTTTGATCCATGGATGAGAACTATGCTGTGTGTTTCACTTCAGAAATGGAGTTAAATCCCAGGGTCTGTGTCTTCCTACATGCAAGACTTCATTTCAGGTAAAGGCAGTCAGTTTTCAGCTCAAACGAACTACATCGTTCACGAAGCTAACACGTTTCTCATCTTAACTGACAAGCATTGCATGTTAGAAGACCAGTGCTTTGTATCAGTTTCAGAAGCAGAGTTGGACTAAATATGGTCCGTATGTGTAGGATACACCGTTCTTTTGTTCTCAGCACACTAATGTATCCTGCTGTTTTACAGACTCTAGAAAGCAAGAGCGTGCTACTTGCTCTAAAGCAGAGTGTGATCCATGGATGAGAACTATGCTGTGTGTTTCCCTTCAGAAAAGGAGTTTAATTCCATGCTCTGTGTCTTCCTACAAGCATGACTTCGTTTCAGGTAAGTGTAGTCACTTTTCAGCTCAAAAGAAGTACATCGTTCACAAAGCTCACATGTTTCTCATCTTAACTGACAAGCATTGCATGTTAGAGTACCTGTGCTTTGTATCAATTTCAGAGGCAGAGTTCTTCTAGATATCGTCCGTATGTGTAGGAAACACCTTTCTTTTTTTCTGAGCACACTCAAGTTTCCTGCTGTATTGGAGACTCTAGAAAACAAGAGCGTGATTCTTGCTCTAAAGCAGAGTGTGATCAATGGATGAGAACTCTGTTGTGTGTTTCACTTCAGAAATGGTGTTCAATCCCAGGCTCTGAGTCATCCTACAATCAAGACTTCTTTTCAGGTAAGGGCAGTTACTTTACAGCTCAAACGAACTACATCGTTCATGAAACTCACACTTTTCTCATCTTAACTGACAAGCATTGGATGTGAGAGGACCTTTGCTTTGTATCAATTTCAGAGGCAGAGTTCCTCTTGATATGGTCCGTATGTGTAGGAAACACCGTTCTTTTGTTCTCAGCACACTCATGTTTCCTGCTGTCTTAGAGACTCTAGAAAGCAAGAGCGTGCTTCTTGCTCTAAAGCAGAGTGTGATCTATATATGAGAACTCTGTTGTGTGTTTCACATCAGAAATGGAGTTAAATCCCAGGCTCTGAGTCTTCCTACAAGCAAGACTTCGTTTCAAGTAAGGGCAGTTACTAAGAGCTGAAACGAACTACATCGTTCACGAAGCTCAAATGATTCTCATCTTAACTGACATGCATTGGATTTTAGAGGACCTGTGGTTTGCTTCAGTTTTAGAATCAGAGTTTACCTAGATATGGCTCGTATGTGTAGGAAACACCATTCTTTTATTCTGAGCACATTCACGTTTCCTGCTCTATTAGAGACTCTAGAAAGCAAGAGCATGCTTCTTGCTCTAAAGCAGAGTGTGATCCATGGATGAGAACTGTGTTGTGTGTTTCCCTTCAGAAATGGTGTTAAATCGCAGGCTCATTGTCTTCCTACAATCAAGAATTCGTTTCAGGTATGGGCAGTCTCTTTTCAGCACAAACGAACTACATCGTTTACAAAGCTAACACGTTTGTCATCTTAACTGACAAGCATTGGATGTTAGAGGACCACTGCTTTGTATCAGTTTCAGAAGCAGAGTTGGACTAAATATGGTCTGTATGTGTAGGAAACACTGTTCTTTTGTTCTCAGCACACTCAAGTTTCCTGCTGTCTTCGAGACTCTAGAAAGCAAGAGCGTGCTTCTTCTCTAAAGCAGAGAGTGATCAATGGATGAGAACGCTATTGTGTGTTTCACTTCAGAAATGGAGTTCAATCCAAGGCTCTGAGTCTTCCTACAAGGAAGACTTCATTTCAAGTAAAGGCAGTTACTTTACAGCTCAAACGAACTACATCATTCACGAATCTCACACGTTTCTCATCTTTACTGACAAGCATTGGATGTTAGAGGACCTGTGGTTTGTTTCAGTTTCAGAAGCAGAGTTGAACAAGATATGGCTAATATGTGTAAGAAACACCGTTCTTTCGTTCTGAGCACACTCACGTTTCCTGCTGTATTAGAGACTGTAGAAAGCAAGAGCGTGCTTCTTGCTCTAAAGCAGAGTGTGATCAATGGATGAGAACTCTGTTGTGTGTTTCACTTCAGAAATGGTGTTAAATCCCAGACTCTGAGTCATGCTACAAGCAAGACTTCTTTTCTGGTAAGGGCAGTTACTTTACAGCTCAAAAGAACTACATCGTTCATGAAGCTCACACGTTTCTCATCTTAACTGACAAGCATTGCATGTTAGAGGACCTGTGGTTTGTATCAATTTCAGAGGCAGAGTTCTTCTAGATATGGTCCGTATGTGTAGGAAGCACCGTTCTTTTGTTCTCAGCACACTCATGTTTCCTGCTGTCTTAGAGAGTCTAGAAAGCAAGAGCGTGCTTCTTGTTTTAAAGTAGAGTGTGATCTATATATGAGAACTCTGTAGTGTGTTTCACATCAGAAATGGAGTTAAATCCCCGGCTCTGAGTCTTCCTACAAGTAAGACTTCGTTTCAAGTAACGGCAGTCACTTTTCAGCTCAAACGAACTACATCGTTCACGAATCTCACACGTGTCTCATCTTTACTGACAAGCATTGGATGTTAGAGGACCTGTGGTTTGTTTCAGATTCAGAAGCAGAGTTGAACTAGATATGGCCCGTATGTGTAGGAAACACCGTTCTTTTGTTCTGAGCACACTAATGTTTCCTGCTGTATTAGAGACTCTAGAAAGCAAGAGCATGCTTCTTGCTCTAAAGCAGAGTGTGATCCATGGAAGAGAACTATGCTGTGTGTTTCCCTTCAGAAATGGAGTTAAATTGCATGCTCTGTGTCTTCCTACAAGCAAGACTTCGTTTCAGGTAAGGGCAGTACCTTTTCATCTCAAGCGAATTACATCGTTCACGAAGCTCAAACGATTCTCATCTTAACTGACATGCATTGGATTTTAGAGGACCTGAGGTTTGCTTCAGTTTTAGAATCAGAGTTTACCTAGATATGGCTCATATGTGTAGGAAACACCATTCTTTTATTCTGTGCACATTCACGTTTCCTGCTCTATTAGAGACTCTAGAAAGCAAGAGCGTGCTTCTTGCTCTAAAGAAGAGTGTGATCAATGGATGAGAACTCTGTTGTGTGTTTCACTTCAAAAATGGTGTTAAATCCCAGGCTCTGAGTCATGGTACAAGCAAGACTTCTATTCAGGTTAGGGCAGTTACTTTACAGCTCAAAAGAACAATATCGTTCATGAAGCTCACACGTTTCTCATCTTAACTGACAAGCATTGGATGTTAGAGGACCTGTGCTTTGTATCAATTTCAGAGGCAGAGTTCTTCTAGATATGGTCCGTATGTGTAGGAAACACCGTTCATTTATTCTGAGCACATTCACGTTTCCTGCTCAATTAGAGACTCTAGAAAGCAAGAGCATGCTTCTTGCTCTAAAGCAGAGTGTGATCCATGGATGAGAACTGTGTTGTGTGTTTCCTTCAGAAATGGAGATAAATCGCAGGCTCACTGTCTTCCTACAATCAAGAATTCGTTTCAGGTATGGGCAGTCCATTTCAGCACAAAGGAACTACATTGTTCACGAAGCTAACACGTTTCTCATCTTAACTGACAAGCATTGGATGTTAGAGGACCACTGCTTTGTATCAGTTTCAGAAGCAGAGTTGGACCAGATATAGTCCGTATGTGTAGGAAACACCGTTCTTTTGTTCTCAGCACACTCAAGTTTCCTGCTGTCTTCGAGACTCTAGAAAGCAAGAGCGTGCTTCTTTTCTAAAGCAGAGTGTGATCAATGGATGAGAACTCTGTTGTGTGTTTCACTTCAGAAATGGAGTTCAATCCAAGGCTCTGAGTCTTCCTACAAGGAAGACTTCGTTTCAAGTAAAGGCAGTTACTTTACAGGTCAAACAAACTACATCGTTCACGAAGCTAACACGTTTCTCATCTTAACTGACAAGCATTGGATGATAGAGGACCTGTTGATTGTTTCAGTCAGAAGCAGAGTTGAACTAGATATGGCCCGCATGTGTAGGAAACACCATTCTTTTGTTCTGAGCACACTCAAGTTTCTTGCTGTTTTAGAGACTCTAGAAAGCAAGTGCGTGTTTCTTGCTCTAAATCAGAGTTTGATCCATGGATGAGAACTATGCTGTGTGTTTCACTTCAGAAATGGAGTTAAATCCCAGGGTCTGTGTCTTCCTACATGCAAGACTTCATTTCAGGTAAAGGCAGTCAGTTTTCAGCTCAAACGAACTACATCGTTCACGAAGCTAACACGTTTCTCATCTTAACTGACAAGCATTGCATGTTAGAAGACCAGTGCTTTGTATCAGTTTCAGAAGCAGAGTTGGACTAAATATGGTCCGTATGTGTAGGATACACCGTTCTTTTGTTCTCAGCACACTAATGTATCCTGCTGTTTTACAGACTCTAGAAAGCAAGAGCGTGCTACTTGCTCTAAAGCAGAGTGTGATCCATGGATGAGAACTATGCTGTGTGTTTCCCTTCAGAAAAGGAGTTTAATTCCATGCTCTGTGTCTTCCTACAAGCATGACTTCGTTTCAGGTAAGTGTAGTCACTTTTCAGCTCAAAAGAAGTACATCGTTCACAAAGCTCACATGTTTCTCATCTTAACTGACAAGCATTGCATGTTAGAGTACCTGTGCTTTGTATCAATTTCAGAGGCAGAGTTCTTCTAGATATCGTCCGTATGTGTAGGAAACACCTTTCTTTTTTTCTGAGCACACTCAAGTTTCCTGCTGTATTGGAGACTCTAGAAAACAAGAGCGTGATTCTTGCTCTAAAGCAGAGTGTGATCAATGGATGAGAACTCTGTTGTGTGTTTCACTTCAGAAATGGTGTTCAATCCCAGGCTCTGAGTCATCCTACAATCAAGACTTCTTTTCAGGTAAGGGCAGTTACTTTACAGCTCAAACGAACTACATCGTTCATGAAACTCACACTTTTCTCATCTTAACTGACAAGCATTGGATGTGAGAGGACCTTTGCTTTGTATCAATTTCAGAGGCAGAGTTCCTCTTGATATGGTCCGTATGTGTAGGAAACACCGTTCTTTTGTTCTCAGCACACTCATGTTTCCTGCTGTCTTAGAGACTCTAGAAAGCAAGAGCGTGCTTCTTGCTCTAAAGCAGAGTGTGATCTATATATGAGAACTCTGTTGTGTGTTTCACATCAGAAATGGAGTTAAATCCCAGGCTCTGAGTCTTCCTACAAGCAAGACTTCGTTTCAAGTAAGGGCAGTTACTAAGAGCTGAAACGAACTACATCGTTCACGAAGCTCAAATGATTCTCATCTTAACTGACATGCATTGGATTTTAGAGGACCTGTGGTTTGCTTCAGTTTTAGAATCAGAGTTTACCTAGATATGGCTCGTATGTGTAGGAAACACCATTCTTTTATTCTGAGCACATTCACGTTTCCTGCTCTATTAGAGACTCTAGAAAGCAAGAGCATGCTTCTTGCTCTAAAGCAGAGTGTGATCCATGGATGAGAACTGTGTTGTGTGTTTCCCTTCAGAAATGGTGTTAAATCGCAGGCTCATTGTCTTCCTACAATCAAGAATTCGTTTCAGGTATGGGCAGTCTCTTTTCAGCACAAACGAACTACATCGTTTACAAAGCTAACACGTTTGTCATCTTAACTGACAAGCATTGGATGTTAGAGGACCACTGCTTTGTATCAGTTTCAGAAGCAGAGTTGGACTAAATATGGTCTGTATGTGTAGGAAACACTGTTCTTTTGTTCTCAGCACACTCAAGTTTCCTGCTGTCTTCGAGACTCTAGAAAGCAAGAGCGTGCTTCTTCTCTAAAGCAGAGAGTGATCAATGGATGAGAACGCTATTGTGTGTTTCACTTCAGAAATGGAGTTCAATCCAAGGCTCTGAGTCTTCCTACAAGGAAGACTTCATTTCAAGTAAAGGCAGTTACTTTACAGCTCAAACGAACTACATCATTCACGAATCTCACACGTTTCTCATCTTTACTGACAAGCATTGGATGTTAGAGGACCTGTGGTTTGTTTCAGTTTCAGAAGCAGAGTTGAACAAGATATGGCTAATATGTGTAAGAAACACCGTTCTTTCGTTCTGAGCACACTCACGTTTCCTGCTGTATTAGAGACTGTAGAAAGCAAGAGCGTGCTTCTTGCTCTAAAGCAGAGTGTGATCAATGGATGAGAACTCTGTTGTGTGTTTCACTTCAGAAATGGTGTTAAATCCCAGACTCTGAGTCATGCTACAAGCAAGACTTCTTTTCTGGTAAGGGCAGTTACTTTACAGCTCAAAAGAACTACATCGTTCATGAAGCTCACACGTTTCTCATCTTAACTGACAAGCATTGCATGTTAGAGGACCTGTGGTTTGTATCAATTTCAGAGGCAGAGTTCTTCTAGATATGGTCCGTATGTGTAGGAAGCACCGTTCTTTTGTTCTCAGCACACTCATGTTTCCTGCTGTCTTAGAGAGTCTAGAAAGCAAGAGCGTGCTTCTTGTTTTAAAGTAGAGTGTGATCTATATATGAGAACTCTGTAGTGTGTTTCACATCAGAAATGGAGTTAAATCCCCGGCTCTGAGTCTTCCTACAAGTAAGACTTCGTTTCAAGTAAGGGCAGTCACTTTTCAGCTCAAACGAACTACATCGTTCACGAATCTCACACGTGTCTCATCTTTACTGACAAGCATTGGATGTTAGAGGACCTGTGGTTTGTTTCAGATTCAGAAGCAGAGTTGAACTAGATATGGCCCGTATGTGTAGGAAACACCGTTCTTTTGTTCTGAGCACACTAATGTTTCCTGCTGTATTAGAGACTCTAGAAAGCAAGAGCATGCTTCTTGCTCTAAAGCAGAGTGTGATCCATGGAAGAGAACTATGCTGTGTGTTTCCCTTCAGAAATGGAGTTAAATTGCATGCTCTGTGTCTTCCTACAAGCAAGACTTCGTTTCAGGTAAGGGCAGTACCTTTTCATCTCAAGCGAATTACATCGTTCACGAAGCTCAAACGATTCTCATCTTAACTGACATGCATTGGATTTTAGAGGACCTGAGGTTTGCTTCAGTTTTAGAATCAGAGTTTACCTAGATATGGCTCATATGTGTAGGAAACACCATTCTTTTATTCTGTGCACATTCACGTTTCCTGCTCTATTAGAGACTCTAGAAAGCAAGAGCGTGCTTCTTGCTCTAAAGAAGAATGTGATCAATGGATGAGAACTCTGTTGTGTGTTTCACTTCAAAAATGGTGTTAAATCCCAGGCTCTGAGTCATGGTACAAGCAAGACTTCTATTCAGGTAAGGGCAGTTACTTTACAGCTCAAAAGAACAATATCGTTCATGAAGCTCACACGTTTCTCATCTTAACTGACAAGCATTGGATGTTAGAGGACCTGTGCTTTGTATCAATTTCAGAGGCAGAGTTCTTCTAGATATGGTCCGTATGTGTAGGAAACACCGTTCATTTATTCTGAGCACATTCACGTTTCCTGCTCAATTAGAGACTCTAGAAAGCAAGAGCATGCTTCTTGCTCTAAAGCAGAGTGTGATCCATGGATGAGAACTGTGTTGTGTGTTTCCTTCAGAAATGGAGATAAATCGCAGGCTCACTGTCTTCCTACAATCAAGAATTCGTTTCAGGTATGGGCAGTCCATTTCAGCACAAAGGAACTACATTGTTCACGAAGCTAACACGTTTCTCATCTTAACTGACAAGCATTGGATGTTAGAGGACCACTGCTTTGTATCAGTTTCAGAAGCAGAGTTGGACCAGATATAGTCTGTATGTGTAGGAAACACCGTTCTTTTGTTCTCAGCACACTCAAGTTTCCTGCTGTCTTCGAGACTCTAGAAAGCAAGAGCGTGCTTCTTCTCTAAAGCAGAGTGTGATCAATGGATGAGAACTCTGTTGTGTGTTTCACTTCAGAAATGGAGTTCAATCCAAGGCTCTGAGTCTTCCTACAAGGAAGACTTCGTTTCAAGTAAAGGCAGTTACTTTACAGGTCAAACAAACTACATCGTTCACGAAGCTAACACGTTTCTCATCTTAACTGACAAGCATTGGATGATAGAGGACCTGTTGATTGTTTCAGTCAGAAGCAGAGTTGAACTAGATATGGCCCGCATGTGTAGGAAACACCATTCTTTTGTTCTGAGCACACTCAAGTTTCTTGCTGTTTAGAGACTCTAGAAAGCAAGAGCGTGCTTCTTGCTCTAAATCAGAGTTTGATCCATGGATGAGAACTATGCTGTGTGTTTCACTTCAGAAATGGAGTTAAATCCCAGGGTCTGTGTCTTCCTACATGCAAGACTTCATTTCAGGTAAAGGCAGTCAGTTTTCAGCTCAAACGAACTACATCGTTCACGAAGCTAACACGTTTCTCATCTTAACTGACAAGCATTGCATGTTAGAAGACCAGTGCTTTGTATCAGTTTTCAGAAGCAGAGTTGGACTAAATATGGTCCGTATGTGTAGGATACACCGTTCTTTTGTTCTCAGCACACTAATGTATCCTGCTGTTTTACAGACTCTAGAAAGCAAGAGCGTGCTACTTGCTCTAAAGCAGAGTGTGATCCATGGATGAGAACTATGCTGTGTGTTTCCCTTCAGAAAAGGAGTTTAATTCCATGCTCTGTGTCTTCCTACAAGCATGACTTCGTTTCAGGTAAGTGTAGTCACTTTTCAGCTCAAAAGAAGTACATCGTTCACAAAGCTCACATGTTTCTCATCTTAACTGACAAGCATTGCATGTTAGAGTACCTGTGCTTTGTATCAATTTCAGAGGCAGAGTTCTTCTAGATATCGTCCCGTATGTGTAGGAAACACCTTTCTTTTTTTCTGAGCACACTCAAGTTTCCTGCTGTATTGGAGACTCTAGAAAACAAGAGCGTGATTCTTGCTCTAAAGCAGAGTGTGATCAATGGATGAGAACTCTGTTGTGTGTTTCACTTCAGAAATGGTGTTCAATCCCAGGCTCTGAGTCATCCTACAATCAAGACTTCTTTTCAGGTAAGGGCAGTTACTTTACAGCTCAAACGAACTACATCGTTCATGAAACTCACACTTTTCTCATCTTAACTGACAAGCATTGGATGTGAGAGGACCTTTGCTTTGTATCAATTTCAGAGGCAGAGTTCCTCTTGATATGGTCCGTATGTGTAGGAAACACCGTTCTTTTGTTCTCAGCACACTCATGTTTCCTGCTGTCTTAGAGACTCTAGAAAGCAAGAGCGTGCTTCTTGCTCTAAAGCAGAGTGTGATCTATATATGAGAACTCTGTTGTGTGTTTCACATCAGAAATGGAGTTAAATCCCAGGCTCTGAGTCTTCCTACAAGCAAGACTTCGTTTCAAGTAAGGGCAGTTACTAAGAGCTGAAACGAACTACATCGTTCACGAAGCTCAAATGATTCTCATCTTAACTGACATGCATTGGATTTTAGAGGACCTGTGGTTTGCTTCAGTTTTAGAATCAGAGTTTACCTAGATATGGCTCGTATGTGTAGGAAACACCATTCTTTTATTCTGAGCACATTCACGTTTCCTGCTCTATTAGAGACTCTAGAAAGCAAGAGCA